>CM071631.1:1232500-1389281 GCA_036419045.1 Scirpophaga incertulas | reverse complement strand
TTTTTAGTATATGGTTTACTGACACGCAAGGATCAAATTAAGGTTCTTTTTCAAAAAAGAGATTAATTCCTATTGGATAGCCGGATGTTTATTTATTTACCTAATTTAGTTTTTGACAAAGTATGGAACTGTCTTTTTATTTTATTTCAATAAATAAAAATCCGGAATTCCGGTACTGTAGAACATTTTGGTAATGCAAAACTAGTCGTAATATGAGATTAAAACGACGTTACATGAAGGTTAGTTTTCAGTCCCCGTGTGATTTGTGAGTAGGTATATAGAGTTTTAGAGGAAGAAAGTCGAGTGTTAAATAAAACAATAAGTACATACAATTATGTGAATTCATTGATTTCTGTAGAACGGATTTATTTTACTGCAAATGAAAAAAAAACTGTATTAAGGACCTGTTTTCAAACTATGTGGCAAGCCTGGAATCACACTTTATTTTAGTCCAATTAAAGCATTCTCTTTTAAATTATTTTTTAGAAATAAACAATCCTTACCTTGTAATTGTAAAAGATAAGTCGTCCAAGTAACAGAGCAGGTTATATCAGCATCCAAGATTCAAGACAAGCACAGTGACGAATGTCTTATACAACAGCAGGAATCCGGTCGCTAGTAGTTTGTACTTGCTCACAACTGCCGTCTCACTCACACTCATTAAATCGGAAGTTAACTCAGAGTGAGATACTAGACCATACTTACGCCCGGGCACCATTTCTGTTTTTTTATTCAATTATTTAATTGATTATTATTTTAGTCAAACTAGCTCACTACTTTCGTATAACACTCTTCATGTAATAAATCGTACACTCATAAATCGCACGAGGAACTGAAACTAAACTTGATGTAAATACGTATGCATAGTTGTATAAATGAACCCGGAGTCTCGGTCTTTTGAAAATAAATACCACGTGCTAATTTAGTAATTTTCAAACAATATCACTACGTTAAATTTGCAGTCCCGTATTTTCCCGGGATTTTTATTTAACAAAATGTATTTTAAAAAGCCGCTTGCATAATTTGTGAGCCAAAAATTAACTTTAGGTAAATATGCATCCGATTATCCGATCTCTAGAAATAAGTGATAAATAAATTTCTTTGCAACTTATAATAGACGCCATTTCCGTGAGGTTATTGTTTGGTGTTTTATAGAAGTTAATTGTTAATAAGTACATATCATCAAATAATATCTGTTGAGACATCTATTTACAGTATTAAAGAGTGATTTAATGTCCTTGATATAGTGTACACAGGAAGCGAGTTGTTTTGATACTTGTCTTTTTACATCCATTCATTGCGCATGGTGTTCTAAAGGATACAGCCTGTTTTCAAGGCCGGCGTAATAATATTTACAATCAGAGGTGATGCTACTGTAGAAAAAAATATTTTTTTCCTAAGTATCGACAGCCCTATATCAGTGTACAAACAATATCATTGAGCACCAATGGGGATACAACTAGTGTTCACAGCTGAATAGGGGTGTAATTTGAAAGATTTTTCTTTTGAAGTCAGTTAACTCGGCAAGTATTAGGTTTACAGATCAAAGATAAAGGATCCATCTAATATCTCACTCATATGCCTCTTAAATGTTATTTTTGCCGACCCTGAAACAATCTGTATAGATTATGTATGATTATGAGTAATGTAAAATTGTAAGTTACTTGTATAATAGTCTATTTTGTTATATTCTTTGTAATGTTACTAATGAGACAAAATAAAATGGAATTACGAAGGGTTCTAGATGTTTACTTTGCGTCCCTTCATCTCGGCATTCATCCCGCAGTGGTACGTGGTTTTTAGTGTGCCCCGACTTTGTAGTAATCCTGTCTCTAAAGCTAGTCTCTCCCTATGGCCTAAAGGACTAGAATCAAGGCCAGTAAAGCATCTCAAAAAGAAAAAATATAGTCTCTCCGTAGCTATTGCTATGTCCTAGCCCATAGTGATTCCATTTTAGTTTGTCGGTAGTAATGTTTTGCTAATTAAAGCTATTCTTGATATGGCTGACGTGCTTCGTATTTTTAATATGACATTTCTATAAATTGACGTTTTATAGATCTATGGCTCTACCCGGAGTTGGCATTGCGTAGTTTGGTGTATATCAAACTAGAGTCATATCAAACTAAAGTAAAAAATTGTGCAGTTACATTCCGCTAGGGGCGCTGTACAAAATCAATAATTAACTTTATTCAAATATGACTTTATAGAAAGCTCTTTTGAATCGTCCAAAGTTTCCATACAATTATTTAAAATAGTAGTCGATATCGAATGTTAAACTCGCGGTAGATACACAGGTCTGTCGAATGCTAGCTTTTAATTGTGTCTGTCTTATTTACAAATGAAATTTTAAGACGTTCGGTTCGTGGCTCAAAATGTCTTATTGTATTTCCAAATTTTTTTAATGTTAATAATAATGGTTGGTACGTAAATGTTGAAAAATAATTTAAGGTTTTTGTTCTTAATATCATGGGTCAAATTTGCAATCGATCAAGTAACTGAATCCTTAGATGATAGTAAATTCACGCGAATTAAATCAACTGTTTGAAGTTTCGGTTCCGCAGTGGTTCAACACTCTGAAAGCTATTCTATAGTTAGTATTTTAGGGAATCGTAATGCAGCATAAGGTATTGGCTTTGGCTAGAGTTAGATAAAGATAGATGTTGAAATGATTAACGGTTAGTTTTAGCTCTCTGCTACTGGTGTTGCGTATGAGAGATAAGTGTTCAGTGCAACGACAGCTTGTAAGCTTTCGTTGGCTGAACACTGCGGTGTCGTCGTCGCTAACCGCGTGCGTGGTGACCGCAGCAGCTCGAGCCAGGAGTCGCTGGGGGTGGGGTGCGGCGCGGGCGGTGCGGGGGGCGGCATGGGCGCGGGCGTGGGCGTGGGCGGCGGCATGGGCGGCATGGGCGGCGGGGCGGGCGCGGGGGCGGGCGCGGCGTGGGGCGGCGCGTCGCCCGGGCTGCCGCGCGGCGTGGCGGCCGCCGCCTCGGCCGTCTCCATCGCCTCCATGCACCAGCAGAAGAAGCGCGGCATCAAGAGCTCGCTCGGCAGGCTGTTCAGCAAGAAGGAGAAGGCCGGAATGCCGGTGAGTGCATTCACAGTGCGATTCGTCTACTGCAGGGTTTCCCAACCTTTATTTCACTGAGCCTCTCCAATTCAAAAATAATATTCTCATGCCCCCTTAAGTTTAAAAACACGAATTTTCATTTACAACTAAATTATTTCTTTGAATTAAAATTAAAATACAGATATTTGTAGATATTTATGTTTTAAGAATAAGAGAAGATATATGTATCTACACTTGAAAACCATTAATTACTTTGATTTGATTCTTTTCAAATAGGCCAACGGGTTGTGTCGGCGTGGCGGCCCGGCGGGCTTAGTGTGTATTGCGCTTAAGTACTCGATTACGCCCCCCCTGGTATTCCACTACGCCCCCCAAGGGGGGCATGCCCCCCTGGTTGGGAACTCCTGATCCACTGATTTATTGTATACTGGATGGAATATGTGTTGATTAGTCGATTTGCGTGTGGGTTGTATGTGTGTGTGTGTGTGTATGTATGTGTCGTTTCACTGCGCACTAGACATGTGCTTATGTGATACTAATAATTTTTTTGAATGTTTCCACACAGTGAAGGAATAAAGAAGGGAAATAGAGATAAATGAGAAGATGATATAGATGAATGGGGACATGCAATTATAATATTTATGAAAATTTTGTTATTAAAATGCTAAAAAATATATAGAAGTAGGGCCACTGCAAGGTTTGTATTTAAAATAATTTTGTTTTTGAACAATAATTACGAATCAGTAACGTGAAACGGAACGGATTTAAAACACCAATCAGCGTTCGGTGCCGTCACTTCTGTTATGACAACTTATTTGAGGTTATAAGTTGTAGTAAAAGTGAACAATTTTTGACGTGAATACGTCTTTAAAATTGCTTCCATTGGGACGCAAATCAAAAAATCGAATGATAATAAAATCGGGGGATACAGTTTAGTGTTGTAGCTACATATCTGTCATCCCCATCCAAATTCCAATTACACCACTGGATAGCTAAAGGATCAAAGAATTTATTACGCCCAGTAAAGACTGTAACACATCGCGCGCGGTGGAGGGGGAGCGCCGCCAATTTGAAGGCCATTTTGCTGCGTACTATTACCCGTTACGAGACGTATTCACGTACAACAAACGGCCGTGTCCATAACACAGCCACGCCCCCTTTTTGAATAAAAATGGAAGTTGGGTTTGCCAAAGCAGATTCTAGAACTCTGCCAAAAGTTAATGTTGACATGGTAGTGTCATTTTTTGTCGAAAATGCAGTTTTGCAAGTGTAGAAATGAAAGGGACTAAACAAAAAGACATTGAAAAGTTTGGGTAAGTGTTAGGTAGGTAACTGTTTCTTTTGTATACAAGCAGATTAACTAAGATTACAATAAATATATCCGACGACTTACGTCAAAATGGTCTTCACAGCATCGAATGATAGTCTTTGAGGAATAAATGTCATTCCTCTTCGCCGCTTGATACCAAATTTTTCTCAGTTTTGGGTCAGAAGGTCCAGTCAAAACAATTTATTAGGAAACTTATTTGAAGTAGATGGACACATTGGCACAAAACATACGTCCACACGGCTTTTTTTCGGAGTATCAATGGCATAGTTATGTTCACCTGATGTTGATGTATAGTCCATTGTAAATTTTTACAAAATAATACCTTGAAAGTCGAGATAAATGCAAGAAGAACTAAAGCCAGCAATAACACGCGCAGTACAATCTGTGAGCCAGTGACAATGACAGACAGGAGTGACGTCATACGAACTATAGGTCCGTTTTCGCGCGAAAATTTAAATTGACAATTTTAAACCGCTTTTTTTTCATTTTTTAATACAATTGGCTTGTATCCACTATGAACAAATCTGATGCATTAGGTTGCATAACTATTAAGATGATCATTTAATTATGAAAAAACAAAGTTTTATAAAATAATAACTTTTGATTATTTATATTTTTATAAAATAAAATTGCACAAAATAAGCCATAAGTCACGTGACAGCAAACACCAATTAAAAAGTGTTACGTCACGCCGTGCGAAACGTCAAAGTCAAAATGTCATTCCCAAGTGTCTTGTGGAAGTGCGAAAAAGAATGGGCATCATTCCTTCTCGCGAGTGTCAGCCACTTTTTACGTATCTGCTGATTGTTTGGCACGTATATAAATAACTTTTTGGTGTTTTTATACTTGTGCTTGTACACTGGGGCACTATGCAGTACTTGTAATACGATGAATCCATTTTTTTATTAAAATAACTTCACAATACCGAATATTCCGATACTAAAACAGCTGTGTTTTGCACGGCGTGACGTCATTCAAGACGCCATGACAGTCATGAGCGTTTTTGATGACTAATGTCAAATCTTTAATTAAATGCAAAATTATTCTTATAAATAAGCATTTTTTTTCAAAAATAATAATTATTTTATATATAATAGGCATCAAGGTATATTAGTATCTAACTACTGAAATTTAGGCAACAAGCCTATTGTGGCCTATTCTACGTGGAGTTCTTTAAAATGAACACAAAAATAAAAATATTGCATCTTCCCTTTGTAATAACAAAATGTCGGCTTAGATATAACATGTATTAGAAGAAAGTGGAGTGGATTAAGGAAACATGTTATGCTGATCGTACTTAATGTGGAATAAGGACAGAGGAATGAATTCTTTAAATAATTCTCAACAGTTTGTATCCGCCCCCACCATGACTCTACTATTGTTAGTGCAGTTTGGTCTTATTTAACTTAGTCAAATCAGACCTTTAGTTAAGAGAATTAACATTGGCATATTCTGCCTTTTTTATTGAGTCAAAGCAATGCCAACAGTTCTGTGGTATTCTCCAGTTACAACCTGGCTGCGTATCGCGGACGACGTCCCTCGGGCTGGGCTTGCCGCTGGCCGACGACGACCCATCTCAGCAAACCACGCAGCTTCTGGGCTCACAGGACTACAGCAGGAGTAAAACCAAGTGGGTGCTCTCAAAAATAGAAGGGATATTTTATTTCATCATTACAGCTCTCATGCATGCTCGCCGAAGGTCACAAGACTAACCTAACTTTGCTACGGTAATTAGGACTATCTGGGGGACTGCAAAAGTAACAATATTCCAACAAGTACACCTCTCAGCTTTCCATGACGATTTGCCTTCCGATTTTTTACTTCGCCAGATTATACATTTTATTTGTTCAATATTATTTATTTATCGACGATATAACTGGTGCTCGCGACTTTGTCTGCGCAGAAATAATATTTCGAGTAACTTATATTTTCATATACACAATATCTTAATAAATTGTGGCCCATGTGTTATTCTGATGTATAAGCTATATTATTTTAATTTCATGAAAATCAATTTAGTGATTTTTACCTGAAATAGTACATTAGTAGGGTAGTTTGTCTCTACTCAATACAGAAAACGATTTTACTGTGAAACAATTCGTCATTAAACTTTGTAATTAATTAAAATCTATACTAATTGTTTGGGGGATGATGTCAATTAAATCTAAATGTCAACTTAAACTAATGTCAAATGTCAATGAGTGCCAAAAGGAATAAATTAGAATGCAAGGCGAGAGTTTTGTCACGATTTCTAATTGAACACTAAATAAAACAACACACCGTCCGATACTCGATCAAAGCGGGTTGCTGTCGCTTTGTTCCGTGAAGTTTTTATTAAATACATACTTTAAAGTGATTACTTTACATTAAATTTATAATAGTTTAGTGGTCAGTGGAACGTTTAATCGTTTGGTGAAAACTGTTATTAAAAATTCAAATTACTGCCGTAGATATAGTAAATTTAAATTTAAAAATTACAAAATACCGGCCGTTAACCGTGACGTACGACAACTCGCAATCCGTTCACTGCTGTGAGTCATCGCCTGCAGATATCCACTTTGTGCTGCGTTCGGACGGCACTTGAACGTCATCGTGCTTCGTTTGAACGCAATCTGATATGTCGTCTAAACAAATGATTTGTGCAGGATGTTTGAATACAGTGAAAGGTAGACAACATCTTAAATGCAGTAAGTGTGCCAAAATATATGATATTCTGTGCGCTGGCTTATCTGAAAAGCGATTTAATAGTTTCTATGGACCTGGAACTGAACGCAAGCAAAACTGGGTCTGTCCTGAATGCATCAACAAGAAACCGAAAAGCGATACGACAAATACACCTGTGCGCGCAATTCCAGTGGAGGATGAAATCTCTCCAGAACAACTATCTGACCATTCGGTGCAAGAAAATGTTACATTGAGAAATGTGCGCAATAGACTTGAAACTTGCGATACGGATCTTACTAGTCTCATCAGAAATGAAATAAAAGCAGCCATTAGAGCTGAGATGGCTCCTATTAGAGAAAAGTTGCAAGAACTGCAAAATTCCGTTCAATATATTAGCGGTCAATATGATGATCTTATAAAGTCGACGAACAAAATCATTCTCGATCACAAGAATATGCAAGTAGAATGTGAGCAACTCCGAACAACTGTTTCTGTTATGACACAGCGTATCGACCAACTGGAACAATATCTTAGAAATAATAATCTAGAAATTCAGGGAGTCCCTGACACAAAAAAATGAGAATGTTGTATCGATTGTCAGTAGAATAGCTGATGTGGTGTCTCTTAAATTACAAGACAAAGATATTCTAAATTGCACTAGGGTAGCGCACAAAAATAAAGACTCTAAGGCTCCCCGTGCTATAGTTGTCCAACTGATAAGCACCCGCTGCCGCGACGAGTTTTACTCAGCTGTCTCACGGTATAACAGGTCTCACCCGAAATGTAAGCTTGGATCTTCCCTATTAAATTTCGGCGGGCCTACTGTACCCATCTATGTCTCTGAGCATCTCTCGCCGGCTAATAAGTCGTTGCATGCTGCTGCTCGTATTAAGGCCAGGGAGTTAACATATAAATTTGTGTGGGTGCGTAATGGAAGAATATTCATGAGGAAAGATGAAACGTCTCCGTTTGTTCATGTCAAAAGTGAAAAAACATTAGACTCACTGAAATAGTCGTTTATTTATTTGGTGTTTTTGTTAGTGTGTTAGTAGTGAAATCATATTATGCATTTATATTATTAGATTTATGGAGGACTTGTCTATTTATTATCAAAACATAAGAGGTACTAAATCTAAAACCACTGATATAATGAATTCGATATTGGTCAGTAATTATGATATCATATGCTTATGTGAGACGTGGCTTGATGATTCCGTGGCTTCTTCTGAATTGTTTGATGACAGATATGTAGTGTACCGTAGGGATCGGTCTGTTGAATTTATGAAGAAATATAAAAAGAAACACGGTGGTGGTGTCCTAGTTGCAGTCAAAAAGTGCATGTTTAGTTCTGAGAAGGTGGTATCCGACACAACCCTGGAGAGTGTATGTGTAAGTGTGCATCTGAGGCATTCTATTTTAAATATATTTACAGTTTATATACCATCTTATATACAAGTAGAACAGTTTAAGGATACGTTAGATGCTTTTGAGGAGATGAGTCAATCGTCCTCAAATCATACTCTAATGATTGGTGACTTTAATGTGCCTGAAATAAACTGGCTATCAAATTGTCCCTTTTTTGCATCGAGTGCTAAGTCCTGTGTATTACGTGAATTTATAGAACGATCAGATTTAACTCAATGTAATTTGATTGTGAACTCCCAAAGCCACATTTTAGACCTGGTCTTAAGTGATTCGCAAATCCCGTGTGTTGTCTCTAATGCTCCACCTTTAAGCCGAGTGGATGCTTATCATCCACCTTTAGAAATAACTTTAAATGTTACCAAACAGAGTCGATTAAAGCAGAACACTGATAAGAAATATAGATTTCATAAAACAAATTACTTGGCGTGTAATGTTAAACTTAATGAAATTAACTGGGATCAATACTCTGACTTGGATTGCGATAGCTTAGTGCAGATATTTTATAATCACTTATGGGAAATAATTGAAAAACATACTCCGAAATCTATAAAAAATAATACTTGGCCCCATTGGTTTTCATGCAAATTGATTAAAACACTTAAAGAGAAAAATAAATTTCATAGTAAATTTAAACGTTACAAAAACCCACGTGATTATGATGCGTTCAGTCTACTTCGTTCCCGAAGTAAAATTGAATTTAATGAATGTTACAAAAACTATATAGAATTGACTGAAGAAACCATTAAGACTAATATCAAAGCATTTTGGCGATACACAAAATCAAAAAGTTCCTCAAATGCATTACCGAATCAAATGTTCAACAAAACTGAGTCTTCTAATAGTGGTGTTGGCATTGCAAATCTGTTTGCTAAGCACTTTGCTTCTGTTTACAATCATCCTACTAAACGTGATTACATTCCACATTTTCCAGAGTCAAATAGAAATATTTCATCTATTGTTATATCCGAGAGTGAAGTTACTGAGGCACTTAAAGCCCTAGATGCTACTAAGGGTGCGGGGCCTGATGGATTACCTCCCTCATTTATAAAGCAATGTAGCACATCATTGGCACGACCGCTTCAATTAATATATAATAAAAGCCTAAGTACGGGCGTATTTCCAGAGCTTTGGAAAATTGCTAAAATTGTGCCTATATATAAGTCGGGAAATAAGATGGATATCAGTAATTATAGACCGATCAGTATACTCAGTTGTTTTGCAAAAATCTTAGAGAGTTTGGTTTATACGTATTTAAGTTTTCATCTGCAACCGGTTATTAGCAACAAACAACATGGCTTTGTCACTGGGCGGTCTACAACCACAAATCTTTTGACTTACGTTCATGACCTCAATGTTGCTTTCAACAGGCATGTCCAAGTGGACTCCGTTTATATTGATTTTGCGAAGGCCTTTGACACGGTGGACCACCATATTCTGAGTTGCAAGGCATACCATCTTGGAATTCATGGAGTTCTCTTGCGGTGGCTCATTTCCTATTTATCGCATCGTTCTCAGCTTGTGGCGGTGCATGGTTATGATTCGGTACCGTATATATCGACATCCGGAATACCACAAGGATCAAATATGGGACCTCTTTTATTTATAATGTTCATTAATGATTTACTGGAATCAATGTCGTCTAATTGTATAGCATACGCAGATGACATTAAAATATATAGTGAGATCGCGTCTACAAAGGATGCCATAGTACTGCAGGATGATATTCATAGAGTTTTCCGTTGGTGTAGTGACAATAACATGTCTCTAAACATCTCTAAGTGTTGTCTTGTTACTTTTACAAAAAAGAAAACACCAATTCTTTACTCTTACAACATTAACAATATTCGATTAAATCGACAAAATTTGGTCAAAGATCTGGGAGTGTGGTTAGATTCTAAGTTAAGTTATACACACCACTATGATAGCATTATAGCTAAAGTTAACAGGACCCTTGGTTTCATTTGGAGGACTACAAAACCATTTCGTAGGTCGGATGGTATATTGACGTTGTACTATACCCTTGCTAGAAGTGTTCTGGAATATAACTCTGTCGTATGGTGTCCGCAATACAACGTTCATATCGATAGATTGGAGGCGGTCCAGAGACGTTTCTTGCGGCATCTGAGTACGAAGCTCGGCCTCAGACGTAAATTATCAACATACAGTGCAAGACTGCAGTACTTTGGACTGAATTCTTTGGAGGTTAGACGCTCAATGCAAGATCTTTACATACTGTATAAGATAGTTAATAATCAATGGGATGTCATGGAGTTGTTGAGTGTTCTGTCATTTCGAACAAAGGGTAGTAGTCGAAAATTTAAGTTGTTTTTCGTCCCGTTCTGCGATAATAACGTAACATACAATAGTCCAATCTTTAGAATGTCTAGACTATTTAATGATAATATCGGTGGTTTGGATTTATTTACTCATAGTTCAAGTGCATTTTATAGAAAGGTAAAACAGTTATATACTACGCCTGTTGATTGATGTCCACTATCTATATTGAACTGTAAAAATTATAACTACACGTTATATTTAGTATCAGACCATTACATGTTTTTTTTTTTTATGTCAACGTTGTGTACAGCATTTATCGGACTACAATTTTAATTTATATAACGTTAATTATTTGTCTTGTGAATGTTTTGAATTGTATTCTGTAGTTGTGCCTTATTGTAAATAAATAAATAAAATAAATAAAAACTATGTACAAATTTAAATCATTACGGCAACAGATCGCAGTTCATTGCACTGATATTTGTTAGGTCGCGATCAAAGTGCAGAATTGACGCGCTTAATTGACAAAAATATAAAATCTTATAATTGCAATTTGCACTGTACTTTGTACACTAATATTATAAAGCTGAAGAGTTTGTTTGTTTGTTTGAACGCGCTAATCTCTGGAACTCCTGGTTCAAATTGATTTTTTTTTTATTGAATAGCCCATTTATCAAGGCTTTAGGGTACATAATGTCACGCTGCGACTAATAAGAGCGAAGAAATAATGGAAAATGTGGATAAAACGGGGAAAATTATTCATTTTTGAGGGCTTCCGTTGCGTGCGCTGCGAAAACGGTTCTAGATACCAAAAAAACATGTATGAAAGAAATATTCCTCTTAAAATGATCTAAAAAAATGTCCGCGACAGTAAATGCTTATCTTTTAATGTTAACTCACTAGAATCTTTTTTATTGTAATCAAATTTGGATATGTCGCGTTGTCAAGATCGGGTAACAGCCGAGGTGGTTGTTTGCAAAAATAAATATGATGCTCAAAATAATCATTCCACGCGGACGAAGTCGCTGGAACAGCTAGTTGCCTTATAAAATTGTATGTTCTAACTGTCGCTCTGTCACGTCACATCCGCACTTCTGCTTGCAATGTAAATTATTAATTCTGTGGTATTTGCAACAGTAGCGTAAGTGAGTGTTGCCATGGCAAATTGAGATTAGTCTCGTGTGCCATACGGTCGGTGTGTGTGTGTCGCGCAGGGAGCGCGGCGACTACCGGCACGAGCTGCTGGGCGAGGCCATGCGCGCCGGCACGCCGTTCGCGCTGTGGAACGGGCCCACCGTGGTGGCCTGGCTGGAGCTGTGGGTGGGCATGCCGGCCTGGTACGTGGCCGCGTGCCGCGCCAACGTCAAGTCCGGCGCCATCATGTCCGCGCTCTCCGACCAGGAGATCCAGCGGGAGATCGGTGAGTGCGCCCCGCGCCCCGCGGCCAGCGGCGGCCGGCTGCAGCTGTGGGTGGGCATGCCGGCCTGGTACGTGGCCGCGTGCCGCGCCAACGTCAAGTCCGGCGCCATCATGTCCGCGCTCTCCGACCAGGAGATCCAGCGGGAGATCGCGTGAGTGCGCCCCGCGCCCCGCGGCCAGCGGCGGCCGGCTGCAGCTGTGGGTGGGCATGCCGGCCTGGTACGTGGCCGCGTGCCGCGCCAACGTCAAGTCCGGCGCCATCATGTCCGCGCTCTCCGACCAGGAGATCCAGCGGGAGATCGGTGAGTGCGCCCCGCGCCCCGCGGCCAGCGGCGGCCGGCTGCAGCTGTGGGTGGGCATGCCGGCCTGGTACGTGGCCGCGTGCCGCGCCAACGTCAAGTCCGGCGCCATCATGTCCGCGCTCTCCGACCAGGAGATCCAGCGGGAGATCGGTGAGTGCGCCCCGCGCCCCGCGGCCAGCGGCGGCCGGCTGCAGCTGTGGGTGGGCATGCCGGCCTGGTACGTGGCCGCGTGCCGCGCCAACGTCAAGTCCGGCGCCATCATGTCCGCGCTCTCCGACCAGGAGATCCAGCGGGAGATCGGTGAGTGCGCCCCGCGGCCAGCGGCGGCCGGCTGCAGCTGTGGGTGGGCATGCCGGCCTGGTACGTGGCCGCGTGCCGCGCCAACGTCAAGTCCGGCGCCATCATGTCCGCGCTCTCCGACCAGGAGATCCAGCGGGAGATCGGTGAGTGCGCCCCGCGCCCCGCGGCCAGCGGCGGCCGGCTGCAGCTGTGGGTGGGCATGCCGGCCTGGTACGTGGCCGCGTGCCGCGCCAACGTCAAGTCCGGCGCCATCATGTCCGCGCTCTCCGACCAGGAGATCCAGCGGGAGATCGGTGAGTGCGCCCCGCGCCCCGCGGCCAGCGGCGGCCGGCTGCAGCTGTGGGTGGGCATGCCGCCTGGTACGTGGCCGCGTGCCGCGCCAACGTCAAGTCCGGCGCCATCATGTCCGCGCTCTCCGACCAGGAGATCCAGCGGGAGATCGGTGAGTGCGCCCCGCGCCCCGCGGCCAGCGGCGGCCGGCTGCAGCTGTGGGTGGGCATGCCGGCCTGGTACGTGGCCGCGTGCCGCGCCAACGTCAAGTCCGGCGCCATCATGTCCGCGCTCTCCGACCAGGAGATCCAGCGGGAGATCGGTGAGTGCGCCCCGCGGCCAGCGGCCAGCGGCGGCGGCTGAGAACCAGATACGCCTTAGTCGTGATAACTATCAGATTAACAGATATTCCGGGCAATTATAGGAAATGATCGTTTGTTTAAATAAAAAACCCAAATTCATATAAAAAGATTTTGTAATAGCAAATATATATGTATATTGCAGGCATCAGCAACCCGCTACACCGGCTGAAGCTGCGCCTGGCCATCCAGGAGATGGTGTCGCTCACCTCCCCTTCCGCCCCCCGGGGGACCGCGTGCGCCGCCCTGGCCTTCGGGGACATGAACCACGAGTGGGTCGGCAACTGCTGGCTGCCCTCGCTCGGTCAGTGTTGCGCGTGGGCCGTGAGGTTTTATTTAATTATCTTCCTCGCCCATTAGTCCAAGCTGGTTATAAAGCAGCGATTTATGAATATGCACTTTGTCGGCATCTTCGAAATTCGACGTTCGAGCCCGGTTGCGACAGATGTTTATGTGATAAATACGAGTGTTCTAAAAAATATTTTAATTAATTTGATTGATATATGTTTGTGTATTACTAGACCGTATCATAGAAGCTTTACGATTGTTGTCTTTGGGCTAGACTCGTTGTGAGTGATAAGAAATATTACTTTATTACTTATTTATCATAGGATGCAATATCGCTTGCAGGCTTACCGCAGTACAGGACGACGTTCATGGAGTGTCTGGTGGACGCCAGGATGCTGGAGCACCTGACGAAGCGGGACCTGCGGACACAGCTCAAAATGGTGGACAGCTTTCACAGGTACTATAACTATAGCTGGAATAATCACGTCTTCCATTCGTTTTTGTGTTTCAATATAATAAACTTACTAAAGACACCATAGTTTTATTTTACAATGTTTTTAATTAGATTTAATTGAAAATAATATATATCGTCGTATCGTCGGACAGAACATCGCTGCACTTCGGCGTGGCGTGCCTCAAGCGGGTGGGGTACAGCGTGCGCGCGCTGGAGGAGAGGAGGCGCGCCGCGGAGGGCGGCGTGCGCGACGTGCTGGTCTGGACCAACGAGCGGCTGCAGCGCTGGCTGGCCGCCGTCAGCCTCAAGGTGGGTCGTGCTGCAGCGCTGGAGGAGAGAGAGGCGCGCCGCGGAGGGCGGCGTGCGCGACGTGCTGGTCTGGACCAACGAGCGGCTGCAGCGCTGGCTGGCCGCCGTCAGCCTCAAGGTGGGTCGTGCTGCAGCGCTGGAGGAGAGGAGGCGCGCCGCGGAGGGCGGCGTGCGCGACGTGCTGGTCTGGACCAACGAGCGGCTGCAGCGCTGGCTGGCCGCCGTCAGCCTCAAGGTGGGTCGTGCTGCAGCGCTGGAGGAGAGGAGGCGCGCCGCGGAGGGCGGCGTGCGCGACGTGCTGGTCTGGACCAACGAGCGGCTGCAGCGCTGGCTGGCCGCCGTCAGCCTCAAGGTGGGTCGCGCGCGCGCTGCGCCGCTGCACTGCTGCACTGCTGCACTGCTGCAGCGCTGGAGGAGAGGAGGCGCGCCGCGGAGGGCGGCGTGCGCGACGTGCTGGTCTGGACCAACGAGCGGCTGCAGCGCTGGCTGGCCGCCGTCAGCCTCAAGGTGGGTCGTGCTGCAGCGCTGGAGGAGAGGAGGCGCGCCGCGGAGGGCGGCGTGCGCGACGTGCTGGTCTGGACCAACGAGCGGCTGCAGCGCTGGCTGGCCGCCGTCAGCCTCAAGGTGGGTCGTGCTGCAGCGCTGGAGGAGAGAGGCGCGCCGCGGAGGGCGGCGTGCGCGACGTGCTGGTCTGGACAACGAGCGGCTGCAGCGCTGGCTGGCCGCCGTCAGCCTCAAGGTGGGTCGTGCTGCAGCGCTGGAGGAGAGGAGGCGCGCCGCGGAGGGCGGCGTGCGCGACGTGCTGGTCTGGACCAACGAGCGGCTGCAGCGCTGGCTGGCCGCCGTCAGCCTCAAGGTGGGTCGTGCTGCAGCGCTGGAGGAGAGGAGGCGCGCCGCGGAGGGCGGCGTGCGCGACGTGCTGGTCTGGACCAACGAGCGGCTGCAGCGCTGGCTGGCCGCCGTCAGCCTCAAGGTGGGTCGTGCTGCAGCGCTGGAGGAGAGGAGGCGCGCCGCGGAGGGCGGCGTGCGCGACGTGCTGGTCTGGACCAACGAGCGGCTGCAGCGCTGGCTGGCCGCCGTCAGCCTCAAGGTGGGTCGTGCTGCAGCGCTGGAGGAGAGGAGGCGCGCCGCGGAGGGCGGCGTGCGCGACGTGCTGGTCTGGACCAACGAGCGGCTGCAGCGCTGGCTGGCCGCCGTCAGCCTCAAGGTGGGTCGTGCTGCAGCGCTGGAGGAGAGGAGGCGCGCCGCGGAGGGCGGCGTGCGCGACGTGCTGGTCTGGACCAACGAGCGGCTGCAGCGCTGGCTGGCCGCCGTCAGCCTCAAGGTGGGTCGTGCTGCAGCGCTGGAGGAGAGGAGGCGCGCCGCGGAGGGCGGCGTGCGCGACGTGCTGGTCTGGACCAACGAGCGGCTGCAGCGCTGGCTGGCCGCCGTCAGCCTCAAGGTGGGTCGTGCTGCAGCGCTGGAGGAGAGGAGGCGCGCCGCGGAGGGCGGCGTGCGCGACGTGCTGGTCTGGACCAACGAGCGGCTGCAGCGCTGGCTGGCCGCCGTCAGCCTCAAGGTGGGTCGTGCTGCAGCGCTGGAGGAGAGGAGGCGCGCCGCGGAGGGCGGCGTGCGCGACGTGCTGGTCTGGACCAACGAGCGGCTGCAGCGCTGGCTGGCCGCCGTCAGCCTCAAGGTGGGTCGTGCTGCAGCGCTGGAGGAGAGGAGGCGCGCCGCGGAGGGCGGCGTGCGCGACGTGCTGGTCTGGACCAACGAGCGGCTGCAGCGCTGGCTGGCCGCCGTCAGCCTCAAGGTGGGTCGTGCTGCAGCGCTGGAGGAGAGGAGGCGCGCCGCGGAGGGCGGCGTGCGCGACGTGCTGGTCTGGACCAACGAGCGGCTGCAGCGCTGGCTGGCCGCCGTCAGCCTCAAGGTGGGTCGTGCTGCAGCGCTGGAGGAGAGGAGGCGCGCCGCGGAGGGCGGCGTGCGCGACGTGCTGGTCTGGACCAACGAGCGGCTGCAGCGCTGGCTGGCCGCCGTCAGCCTCAAGGTGGGTCGTGCTGCAGCGCTGGAGGAGAGGAGGCGCGCCGCGGAGGGCGGCGTGCGCGACGTGCTGGTCTGGACCAACGAGCGGCTGCAGCGCTGGCTGGCCGCCGTCAGCCTCAAGGTGGGTCGTGCTGCAGCGCTGGAGGAGAGGAGGCGCGCCGCGGAGGGCGGCGTGCGCGACGTGCTGGTCTGGACCAACGAGCGGCTGCAGCGCTGGCTGGCCGCCGTCAGCCTCAAGGTGGGTCGTGCTGCAGCGCTGGAGGAGAGGAGGCGCGCCGCGGAGGGCGGCGTGCGCGACGTGCTGGTCTGGACCAACGAGCGGCTGCAGCGCTGGCTGGCCGCCGTCAGCCTCAAGGTGGGTCGTGCTGCAGCGCTGGAGGAGAGGAGGCGCGCCGCGGAGGGCGGCGTGCGCGACGTGCTGGTCTGGACCAACGAGCGGCTGCAGCGCTGGCTGGCCGCCGTCAGCCTCAAGGTGGGTCGTGCTGCAGCGCTGGAGGAGAGGAGGCGCGCCGCGGAGGGCGGCGTGCGCGACGTGCTGGTCTGGACCAACGAGCGGCTGCAGCGCTGGCTGGCCGCCGTCAGCCTCAAGGTGGGTCGTGCTGCAGCGCTGGAGGAGAGGAGGCGCGCCGCGGAGGGCGGCGTGCGCGACGTGCTGGTCTGGACCAACGAGCGGCTGCAGCGCTGGCTGGCCGCCGTCAGCCTCAAGGTGGGTCGTGCTGCAGCGCTGGAGGAGAGGAGGCGCGCCGCGGAGGGCGGCGTGCGCGACGTGCTGGTCTGGACCAACGAGCGGCTGCAGCGCTGGCTGGCCGCCGTCAGCCTCAAGGTGGGTCGTGCTGCAGCGCTGGAGGAGAGGAGGCGCGCCGCGGAGGGCGGCGTGCGCGACGTGCTGGTCTGGACCAACGAGCGGCTGCAGCGCTGGCTGGCCGCCGTCAGCCTCAAGGTGGGTCGTGCTGCAGCGCTGGAGGAGAGGAGGCGCGCCGCGGAGGGCGGCGTGCGCGACGTGCTGGTCTGGACCAACGAGCGGCTGCAGCGCTGGCTGGCCGCCGTCAGCCTCAAGGTGGGTCGTGCTGCAGCGCTGGAGGAGAGGAGGCGCGCCGCGGAGGGCGGCGTGCGCGACGTGCTGGTCTGGACCAACGAGCGGCTGCAGCGCTGGCTGGCCGCCGTCAGCCTCAAGGTGGGTCGTGCTGCAGCGCTGGAGGAGAGGAGGCGCGCCGCGGAGGGCGGCGTGCGCGACGTGCTGGTCTGGACCAACGAGCGGCTGCAGCGCTGGCTGGCCGCCGTCAGCCTCAAGGTTGGCCAAATGTTCCGTCCCCTTTCCCACCTCGTGGGAGGTCGGTTTGGCTCTCGTAGGATAGCGCCCGCAATATTTTACATCCTTCATAGAAAATCATACCTTAAGGCTACAACTGACTGTCACCTGCCAGCATCGTAAGTGTCCAAACTGAGATGGTCACCCAACGGCTGGCAATATACATTTTTCACATTACATTCAGGAGTCATTTGGTTAATCCGAAATAAACTTTATTCGCTGTCGATAATGACTGGATACAAAGACGCGAGTGAAAGCTAACGCGGTGGGTTCCGCAGGAGTACGCGGCCAACCTGTCGGAGAGCGGCGTGCACGGCGCGCTGGTGGCGCTGGACGACAACTTCGACGCCAACAGCATGGCGCTGGCGCTGCAGATCCCCACGCAGAACACGCAGGTCAGCGGGACTCCCCACTCTCCCCATTCTCACTACTAAAATCATTATTAGGTTTGGTGCCGTCCCCCATCACGCTCACCCAATGCAACTCAGTGGGAACCGCCAGAAGCTTGGCTTGTGTCCCTTCAGGTGTAACCTTTTTTTTTTTGTTCCGCCGAGGATAATGCATTGAATTGCATACCCCGGCTGCGGAGAGCCGGTGGTTATGTGGGGTTCTCCTCCCCAGAAGGGGGAGGCCAACCCCACATAACCACCGCCACATAACCACCACCATAAACCGGGGAGGTAGTGGGTACACTAAAAACCTCAGCGATGGCCATCCTCAGGCGTTATAGGGGGCCCTCAGAATCGAGTGTCGCATCTGATCGAGTGTCGCATCTGAGGAGCGGCCTGTGCTCCCCTGGGTGCGCTAGGGGGGCCCTTCTCGGGGAGGAGTGATCTTGCCGCCTCCTCCCCTCCAACCTCCTACAACGTCACACCCCGGCCATCCGAGGGTGAGGTCCCTTCCGGGTCGCCTCCACGGGCGCGAACTGTGTCGCGCCCGCCAGCGACCCGTGGTGGCGCCTCAGGCCTGGCTATCTGGCCCGAGGCCGCTTTCTTCGAGCGAGATCGGCTATCTCCCGATCCCCCTCGGCGGCCTCCTTCTGGAGCATCACTGCTTCACAGAAGGAGACCACAGCCCTCCAACCTCCCTCATCCGCCAGCATTGCCGCAATCAACGCTGGCGGAGACAGATCTTGCCCGATCTCTTCGACCAAGACTCGGCGTTCGGAGTCCCAAGCGAGCGAGCGGGCCGAGTCGAGGTCGGATGCCCAATGGTGGCATCGTGTCGTGTCCTCCCACCCGACTATTCGACTCAGATACTCACCGAAACAACCATGTCCGGAGAGTATCTGAGTCAAGCGGTAGCTGAGTCACGCCAGGCCCTCTCGGCCCGTCGGTGCAACTCCCGTCTGTGCATTCCGTGCGCTGGTGCCGGGGGACTCCCCCCGTCGACCCCCGACCGACATGCCGCAGTGCGTTGTACATCCCCGCGTACATGTCGGCCAGGATCTCGAAAGGGGGGGACCGCCCCAGAACCGTCGCCGCCTCGTACGAGATCGTACGGTAGCCTCGCACGATCCGTATAGCCATTGCATGCTCCGGAGCAGAGCTCTGCAGCGGGAGGACCTCGTGCAGTTTTGCGACCACACGGGAGCCCCATACATGGCCACGGGCCGTACGGACGCTCGCGTAGAGGCGGCGAACACCATCCCTCGGTCCCCCGAGATTGGGCAGCAGGCGATGTAAGGCGCCCGCGACCCTCTTGATTCGGGGGACCAATTGCACGAAATGCTCCTCGAAACTCCATCTGTTGTCCAAGGTGAGGCCAAGGTACTTGATGTAGGGCCACACCTGGACCTCCGCGTCACCTACCCGTATCCGGCAGCTGGGTGGTTCCCGGCGCTTTGGAAGGCCGTGGAACCATAGCGCCTCGGTCTTGTGCGGCGCTATTTCTAGACCCAGCCGGCGGATGGCCCTAACGATACACGCCACCCCCAGCTCGGCAAGCCTGAGCGTCTGCTCGAAGTCGGCCCCGGTCGTCACGACGAGAGTGTCGTCAGCGTAACAGACGACACTCACGCCACAAGGAAGGCTGGTGCGAAGGACCGCATCGAATGCGAGGTTCCATAAGAGGGGTCCCAAAACTGACCCCTGCGGAACGCCGCACTCGATCCCTCTCCCCGTTTCCGTCTCGTTCCTTCCCCTGACTCCGACCGTCCTGTCGTAGGGGGACTTCAGGTGTAACCTAGAACCTCTTACACTCCCTCCTTCCCGTACTTACCACACTCAGCCGTAGAGACATACCAACTCATTAACACAGGTCGGAATTAGGTAGAGTTATTTATGTACTTGCGTCGAAATATTGATATCAATGTGGACCTTCCTGAGATTTCTAATGAGCAATCCCGTGTGGCTAACAATATCACAAATAAATAATAATAAAATACAAATTATTGATAGTCTTAAGCAAATTCTCATACGCATATTTCGCCTTTTTTATAAATACAAGAGGTAGTCCATTCCGTTAAGCGAGGAGTGCTCTGCATTACCGCTATCATATTCTGTTCAAATAAAAAAAAAATATCGGATATCCGATGTCATTAATGTAAGTTTGGCAACGTCGCGCGTGTTAACTTTTTATTAAAAATCACGCGATGTTTGTCTGCTCTTTAAAATTAATCTCGGAATTTGAGGCATATCTATTCTATTCTTTCGCTGTATGAAATCATTGTAAGTAGATGAGTAACTCTACCTAAGTCCGACTTCTGCTCATTAATCACCGTCAAAATTACAATACAAGGTCAAACAGAATGAACACCGACAAACAATTCACACAACAGGGTTTTTTTTAAATTATATTTAATCCGCATAATTCAGAGTGGTTGAAAGAATTGTGTAATCGCCATGACATTCTCGACGCTTACGACGTTTTCGCGACAAGGTCTTACTTGTAATATATAAGAATTCTCTTCTGTCGATAAAATCTGATCGGTTTTGGTAACTAAAAACAATTGAAGCTCAGTGTGTGAAAAGTCGCGCTCGTGAGAGGAGCATTTTTATCGCCTTTCTTAACACCACCACAGCAGAGTTGCATCTTCGTGGAAGATCGTCCAAGTCCACGTAATTACCATAAACTGTGATCAATTTAACCTGTCAAATATCAGTGACGATAATATCCTTGCACTCCAAAATTATGAACAAGATCCCAAACACTCGTCTTAACGTTTAAAAAAGAGCACCAGCTGATTAACGATTTTTATAATACGGCTCTGTCAGTAATTTTCCCGATCGCTATTGTTGATTTTTAAAATGTATACGCAGACATAAATGATTACAGACGTTCTATTACTTCTTCATCATTATAGTGTTTGCATGTTATTGGTAATTTAAACAGCGATATTACTTTAATCGCGATCTTCAACGTAATTAAACAACCCGCCACCAGATTTTAAAACTATTACACACCATTGAGCAGAAATTTTGGAGAGCAAAATGAAGGCTCGTGCCGTTGGATTAGACATTGCAAAGGCATTTGATAGGCCAGGTATAAAGGTCTTCTTGCGCAGCTACAATCTGATGAGGTCCCAAAGGTTCTCTGCATATGCATAGCCAGCTTCCTAGATGGTAGGATTCGTCGTTGACACCTGCTGCTTGAAAACCATGCCTGTAAATTTTGGTGTCCCACAAGGTTCGGTGTCATCCCCCAAGACAATTGCTCATTGAGAAAGTAGATTGTTATGCAAATGGCAGCACGGATGATGTGTGGTATACCAACCACCAAAACATCTCCGGTTGTCGTCGCACGACAGACGCATTGCCACAAATACTAAAAGCTATATTTTCTATTACTAAATAACACGTCGTTGTATAATAATGCATGCGGTTTGACAAATTATTCTCCGGATAGTAACAATTAACTTCGGAAGCTGGGTATTGAAAGTTCCTATAAAAAGTGATGGTGATTACTCTGTGTTTGGGTGGTAATAGTGGTAAGCTGGGTTGATAAGGTTTTGCGTGGGTGCAGGCGCGGCAAATCCTCGAGGTGGAGTTCAGCGCGCTCATAGCCAACGGTACGGATCGCGGGCGGCGCGACGTGGCGCCGTCCTGACGCCCGCCCAGGGACTGAGCGCCCAGCGCTGGGCGGCTCTGAGGCCCAGCGCTGGGCCGCCCACCGCCCCCGCCCCGCCCCGCCCGCCGGACCCCAGTGATTTCTTGACTTTGTTCTTCTTGTTGCGGACACCTCTGGTCTACCTGCCTCATACGGGACGGTGTCTTCTACAGTAATACTATTTACGTTTTATTGCCTAATCTCTAGCGCGCAATTGACATATGCAACATGTGAAAGGTGCGTTCCAAAACTCGCTATTATCACGTTGAAACAGATAATAGGTAATGCGCTCTCTCTGAACATGTCAATTATGGAAACGAGCGCTAATAGCAAGTTTCGGACCGAACTTTTAATGTTTGCACGTGTCGATCTTGTCACTTAAATAAGTATATACACAGAGATGTTAACATAACTTGATACGGGCCGTTCAGTTTAGCGATGGGCGCATGACTTGTGTCTGCCAAATGTAAGAGCTACGAATGTGTGTTACTGAAATTCAAAGTGACATTTAAAAGTAAAATAACAAACGGTTCTCACTCACTTGGCTCCCGCGATGATGCGCGCGAACAATACTGTGTATAAAGTTATCTTGACTAAAAGGTAACTTCAATTTTGTTGAAATCATGTGACTCGGCTGAATCGTAAAACAACGGCAATAGACACGATAATTTTAAACTGTATTTGTAAAATTTTGTTCAATTATGAATAGCTTAAATATACCCATGTTGTTATATTTATTATACAAATTAGATCATTTAAATTTATAAAAGAAACATACGAAATGCTTCTAGCAGTTTATTATTCTTTATACTATTTATTAAAAATACAAAAATCTTGTAATATAACGTGCTATTAATATGTACTTGAATAGAAAATGTTATATGTTAAAACACAAGTTTATTAACTTAATCGATGACATAAAAAAAGTTTAACAATTTTCATATTAAGATATTGTACAGTTATTTAATCACAAGTTCTTAAATGAATGCCGATTTTTACTGTTATATAACAAATATGGCAACATTCTTATTCAATGTGACTGTACAATGAGTGCGGTCGGAATGTCTAGCTTATAGCCGCTATAGGACGCCGCGGGACTGATCGCGTAGCGAAACGTTTTGCTACGGCGTTGAATTATTACACAGACTGTCTACTTAACATTCATTTTAATTAATAAACTAGCGTAGCGTTTCGTAATATTCTAAATACAAGTGTTGCCAGATAATTGAGAACATGGCCGCGCGTCCTGTAACGGTATAAGAAGATTTTCTGCATGTTCGCGCTGTGGTGGGGCGAAATTCTAGTCGTGTAGACTTAACATTTGTATATGGCAACTGTATTAATGTATGGCAAGGTTATAAGAAATGTGATCATTAATTTTACGATTTCTAGATAGCTAGTACAAATTGACGGTGTTGCCATATCCAAATAATTATATTAAAAATTGTTGGTACATACAATAATAAAGTTTTTCATTGATAATGTTGTATAAATATTGACTATTGGATAAATGAATTGATTATACGGTGGTAGCGATGTTGTGCTTGATAGGAAGGTGTGCGTCGGGGAACTGCTCTGGCGCTGTAGTTTTATGTACTTAAATTGTATTCCAGTCACTGTCTGTTGCGCGATTGTTGTGTGTATGTTTGACAGCGACGCGTGTCTATGGTCCTGAACTGTCTTCTGAGCCCTCTATATAGAGTTAAAACCATAGACGTCCCGTCATACTCCGATGCCAAACATTAGTTGGTCCATTGACTGACGCGATATGGTATTAACTGGTTACACAGTTGGCGTTGCGTGTGTAGCAGTGGAATTGGCTGAGATGAGAGTTGATATGTCGAGTCGAGTAAGTTCTCTTATGGTTGAGAGGAAATGCGGACTTCACTAATATAATTATACATCAAAAGAATATATGGATCCCTCTATCAATTTATATATATCAGTTTTGATGCAATTTTCGAAAAGAAAACATATCTGTATGAAATAGATTCTTTTGCCTGTCCAAAATATGTAATTTTTCCTCTCCTAGTTATGATGATGAAGCATCCAGGTGAATGCTTAAAGGTTGATACCAAATAGATATTTACAGGGAATCACATAAAGATTGCTTATTTATTAGCAAAATAATATTTTTTTTACATAGGCTTTTACAGACTTTTGACATCAAATAAAATTAAAAGGGCACAAAGAGCTTAAGTGCCACATAATCTTATACGTACAAGAATAGTAGATTGCTTTACAAGGGTGGAAAGGAATCAATCCCTACGAGGTTGTTAGGCTATAGTCCGAGTAGGGTTTGATTCCTTTTACCCGTGTGTAGCACTCTACTTTTCATTTCGAATGCAAGGAAAAAAAAATAGCTTTTCCTTGGAAATTTTTGGCAAAAGACTTTCGAGTATTGTATTTGCTTCGTTCGTGGCTGAATCTGGAGCCGAAATTTCAGAATAGCTTGAATTCATTGTTTTTCTTAAATACCCAAATAACACAATTAAGATTTCGGTACAGCGTAACAGATTCCCCTCCCGCCAAAATTATCTTTTTCACAAGTATTTTTAAATTTGGAACACATCGCGGTTCCTTTTACTGGCCATTCAGCCAAATACTTTTATTATCATTATGTATGTAGGTAACCTAAATCAGTTCTATTTTTAAAATTTTACTTTCCGCCCTAAGGAGGGATGTAAATATTATGAGAATTTCCCGCCCGCTGGTGGGAATTAGCGTTTTCCTCCCAATACTCAGATCAAGAAAAGGCTCCTTTCCAAGCATGAGGAATGAAAAATAATAAATGTATCACAATGTCTCTTATAAACCGCATTTCCTCTGAACTTTGCAGCGAGGACAGCTGTCCACAAGTGCCTCGCACCAGTTACGTGTATATAGAATGTGTGCCTGTCCGTCTGTGTGTCTTGTGTGGAGTGTGTTCAGAAAGAGAAATCATAGGATTTAGGCACAGTTCTTATATTATAGTTGAAATAATTATTAATTAGTAAAGTGGCAAATGATTTTTTTACAAATGTCCACATTTGATTCAATTTTTGGCCGCGACTGTCCTATTTCTGAACAGACTCTTACAAAACACATCTGCCTTCTATTTTAACCATAGCAAAACATATATTATATAAAATTTGTCCTAAAATAGAAATAATATTTACCGCAGTACGCTTTGTCGCTTTAATCCGCACTTGATCGATTGGCCATACAAGGAACGCGCACACAAATTTATCCTTGGCAGCTTGGTAGGAGTTCTCTGCGTCTGCGATTCGATGATCTGTTATTGCTTCGATTGTTTTATCATAGTTACCTAATTTGATGTTTCTATCGTTTTGATTTTATTCAATTTAGTCTCCGTCCTCGTATTTCCATTGCTTTGTTTAAAAAGTGAACGATAAGGTTTGCATTGAAGTTATTGGTCTCATTGGAATCATATGTACTTTAAGGGACGTTTGCTACTTATCATTTAGGTGTTTGTCGATATATGGCTGTCAAAGAAACTTTGTGAATATTATCTTCTTATGTTATGTTAACTTTGGATCAGGAAGATTTATAAAAGATTCATTCGAATATCAGAAACGCGGAGAACTATTACCCTGGCCCACGACAGATATATTTTTATATTTATATCGTATTATGCAGCATTATCTCATCTTTGTAGGTGCGTTAGGTGTTGATTAATAAGAATGTTGAGAATTGCTTTTTCAGGTTTCGATCTAATCGCCGAATGTCTTTTTGTCGAAACACATATTAATTGAAGTCCCATTCGATTGGTTTCGTACAAACTATACGAATATTAGTTACCAGCTGTCCACACGCACCCTCGTTCGTGTTATATCGCATTTTACTATAGAAATGGGTAGTTCCTCGTGTCTCTATTTTTTTATAATACATTACTATTAATTAAACAGTAATAATGGCATCGCTTATAGTCGATGTCTATAAATTTCTATCGCTAAACTAACAGACTAAGGATTGTCCAATTTAATATGTGTTTCGCTGTAACGATTTTCGAAAAATGATCCACACACAAATGTACATAATGGTTTTCAATTGGTCACAAATTGGATTCTGTCCAATTTTACAGATTGCAGATTGGGCTGGATACCGCAATCAATGTCAAATCTAACGCTGTAAATAAAAAAATAGCACAGTAAGGGTTGATCGACACCCCAGTACAAGTAATGTTGTTAATGTATGCTTTAAGTACAACTCACAGTGGCGGTGATCACTTTAATAATGCGACATTGTGATTGGACAACAAACTCTCGATATATATATATGTAAGTCGGTTGGTAGCGCTGTTTGTAATGCGTCCATATTTAATTATACTCTACATAAATGCTTGTTACCATTCGTGTGTGGGTTTGTTCGTGATAAAAATATTTATAACTTTACTATAGAAATTATGCTAATTAAGTGACGATCGAAAGTTCGGTTTCGGCCAAGAGATTTAGTTTCAGTGTTGGTTTTCGGCAGCAAAATATGCGAAACCTTCCACATTCGTAAACTATCTATCGAGAATGTACAGTTGTATTGTCTAAGTCTAACTTAATGATGTTTTTATGTTATTTATTCAAAACATTGAACTGGGTGATTGTGTAAAATAAACATTTATATTTCAGTACAAAATAGAAATTTTAAATATGTTTAAGTTTCGGTTTCTGCGGAAATTAAGAGCAAGGTCGAATGTTAGTTTTCGAAATCGATATTTCGTAGTGGCATCGCCGCATGTCTTGCTCTAACTTCACTGTGTGCACGTAAGTTAGAAGAAGACGTGGCGCGAGACCCATAACGAAATATAGAATTTGTGTGTTTTAGAATATAGGAAATAAATCATGGAACACGTTGTTTGCCTCCCGTTTACAATTTTACTGTATAATATCAATTTGTTTTGATGTGATTCCATATGTTATTGAATCTAATAACACGCTGTTATGTCTGATATAAAATTCTATTTTATATATACTGTAGGAAATAGAGACACAAATTAATATTTTTATCTCGGACTGACCCCAAACATTGGATCGATATCTTTATTAAATAAAATATCTTTCGCTGTTGTGCATAATCAATTGTTAATTTACAAAATAATTCCAATATTTATATATATATACTGTGAACGAGTGTAGCAACAAAGTCGTGTATGTATGTTGTCATACATCGCCAAATGTTCTCCGATACATAATAATATGTATGAAATGTATCATAGATAATAATGACCTATTATAATTTTGTGAAATGTTTATCGTATATTATTAATAATTAGCGCATACGTTGTAAATATGTTTTGTACGTTATCGTAGCGTTTGTATCATGTGTACGTACGGACGTAGCAATATTTAGATAGGAACGTGTTCAAACTATTTAGATTGTTGTCTTATTTTATTTTGTAACAATTTATTTATTCAAAAAGTCTAGCGTTTATTATTTATTGTGGATTTGTTTATTTTAATGTGTATGATTTTATCAGTATGAATAAAATAATTACCTCACAATCGCCTTTGCTAGCTGTCAGGGTTGATTGAGTATCGACAGTCGAAATATTTTTCATTTATCGTCAACGAAATCTCTTTACATAAATCAGTTTAAAAACAATTCGAAATTTAATTTAATTTCAATGTTTATTTACTAGCCATGTGGCAATGGCCGTATCAAAAATATGATCTAGAAACGGTGACGATCAATTAAACTTACGATAAACATAATTTAGTTTCGAAAAATTGTGTGCTGGTTAAATTATCTCGACAGATATAAAGTGGTTACGAATGAAAATCGAGACTATGTTCTACACAATAGAGTTGCATCTCAATAAATGTAAGTTAATAAATGATCGATTACCAAAATACTTAGTAATCATATCGATTGTCGATCGACGAGTTACAATTTCACACCTCGGCCGTCATATTATTGAGAACAAATTTTAGAATAATTTCGTCCGACGCTTCTCGAAAGAATATTTCGATTGTTCGATATGTATTGTTGAATTGTTACTGTTGGATCATGGCTATGGGTAGGATTGGGATGTAAGTCGTGTGTGTGTCTGTCTGTCTGTATAGCGTACGAGTAACAGTATTATAAACTAAGCGAATAAACGTGTTGCCACCTGTGTGCTTGATGTGTATATTGTATGTTACATACTGGTTTCTAGTGATGTGCCGAGTCGCTGTTTTGGTGGATCGAGTCGATTCGAGTCAGTTTATACGGTATTCTAATCCGGACTCGATTCCCGGATTCGAGCCCAGTACTCGAATTCTATGTTTGGTATTCGAATATTTCCAGACTCGAGTCTGATTCCTAGACTCGCGTCTAGAAATTCGAGTCTGGAAATTCTAGTTCAGTCCAGAACAAGAATCCGATTTTAGAACATAATCAAAACAAAAAGTTGCAGGTGCAAACTTGTTTGTAATATTAGGCTCGCGCCACTTCATTGCTTATGTAAACAGTTTGCGAGTACAAGCGAGTTAATCAAACTCGAGTCAGTAGAACTCGTGTAAATAGAATCGAGTTGGCGAGTACGAACTGATTCTTCCTGACTCGAGTACCGGAATCGAGTCCACATTACTCGAATCAAAATAAATTGGTATCCGAGTAGCCGACTCCAAAGCAGGAATCGAGTCTGACTCGTGTCAAACCGTACTCGGCACATCGCTACTGGTTTCTCCACGGGGTCTCTGCTCGGTTCCGCGACCGTCGCTGGCTAGACATCGAACGTTAGCGACGTCGACGCGTCAAAGGAGCGATGTGGTGGGACACAACAAAAAAGATCGAGCGACGATGCGTAGCCATAATAGTGAGTTAAACTTTTTATATCGGAACTAATCGTGTATTTATAAATAGATAAACTATATTTATTGTACGTTGTTGTTCCTGTTCCTGGGAGATTTTAATAGGTGAAGGGTACTGGCAACACTGCGAGTCGGACGTCAACATCACATTAGGTGTAATTAAGTAGATAGTTTTATATATTTGGACGCGGTGTTGCGTGTATCCGGCGTCCGGTTATAGAATTGCATTGTCTTGTAGCGGCCAGTGACTGCGCAAGATGGCCGTTGGAAACAATCGCGTTTAGTTTAAAACACGGACGCTTTGAGCTGTTCTTAGAGAAAAATCGTCGAAAAATTGCAATCTTTTGTAACAAATTAAATTCTTGTAACAAACTTCGAAAAGTTAATTGACTTTTTTTTTATAAAAAATACGACTTAGTTAACTTTAAATTTGGTTCGTCAGTCGGTGACCAACGGTCTAGAGTCGTGTCAACACGTCGCCGCATCGAAGCCATAGACAAATATCGTTGTAGACACAATGTCTGCAAGTCTAGGTTTCAGATCACAACGAGGCTGTCGCAGACGCTTCGACATGATATCACTCGTACACATCATTCGTTTCAATATGAAGTAAAATATATATGTATATTATAATATATAGTAAACGCAACATTCTATTGAACTAGTACGTTACGTTTACGAAAAAGTTATTTAGTTGTTTATTCGTGTTTAGCTAGCCCCCTGCAGCAAGATCAGTGAAATAAGATATGATAGATTGTATCTCGAATAACATCTCCAAACATTAATGTCTAGAGGCCAGCAATATTGAGGACGCTAATGTTCGACCCTTAGTATTAAAAGAGGAAGGATTCAAGGCATATCGGTACAAAAAATTAAATAGAAAACAAAAATGATACGTGTACGATATTAGCAGCTAACCTTGTGCATTACACGTAATTTATTATGCATTCCTGCAAGTTTGCTTCCGCATGTCATTGCGATGCAGGCCTTGCAACGTAAAAGAAAATAATATTCGTAAAATTCGAACTGGTTCTGAAACAATTACACGAAGTGTTAAAAGGAAAAACATCGATGTATCTCACGGTATATTCCACGATAAAAGGTTTATCATATCGCGGTTCGGTGACCGTGCTACGGGGGCAGATTTCCTTCTGTAGATATCTGGGTCAATCATTATGATAGCGAGTCGCACAGTAGCCTATACGTTGTCGTAGTATGAAATTGAAACGGACAATATTATTAATTACAGTTTGTATGTATGGCGAGGTATTGAAGCGTCTATTGGCATTTGTTGCGAATTATAAGTACCTGATCGGGATTCCAAATGAGAAAAGGAGCAAAATTGTCTACTTTTTGCCATAAAATCAATTAATAATTAAGAATTTTCTCTTTACAATCCTATCAATGGATTTATTGATATAATCAGAATCGTATATATTGCAATATAAAATTTAATATTCCATCAACAATTGTTCGTATAAATAAATAAATTAATATTACCTTATATTGATTAATAATAAATATAATTATGACTAAGTCAAACTTGCTACATTTAAAATCTAATTCATTTTCTATGCAAACCATACTTCAAGAGTAATAGTTAACAGGAGACCTATTTTTGAATTACGAATGCGACTTCAAATCACCGGTGTGACTAATAATCACCGATTTTCAATAATTCTTATTTTTGAATATCACTGATGTGACTACCTTAGTCACAGGTGTGATTTCATTACGAGTGCCCTCGACCACTCGTCATATCCAATAGTCATACTTGTGGAAATGTTATCTGTGTTTTGTTTAGAGAACTTATTGACTAGAGTCTGAAGTTGATGTGTTGATTTTTCAGTCTATATATATATATATATATATATATTATATTATATATATATGTTATGTACTATATATGTAGTATATATTAAATATATAAACCATAATGGTTAAGCCGGCAATAACCGGCAGCGGTTACATTCTGCGTGGAACCGAACTCTTACATTTATGTGTGTACTTTATCTATGTTGGCAGCTCTGCGATCGACTTTCAAAAATTGGATGTTTAGGAATCCGTGACCTCAAAGTCACCGCTGACTATTTAGTCAGCGGTGATTTCGAAATCGCATTCGTAATTCAAAAATAGGTCTCCTGATCACTCCATTGATTTCCAGTTGTCATTTGGATCTTGTAGTAGAGACGCATTGTATGTTGTGAAAGGTGTTGTGATTGGCCGATTCAACGTTGAAGTTAGGTACGATATGCGATAACTATGTAGTGCTTGGCGAGATGTCGCCTCGTGTCCGGTGCCTGCCAGGGATGGTTCGTTTAGCTTTGCAATTTAATTCTCGCCGCAGAGGCTCTGGAGACCTATTTTTGAATTACGAATGCGACTTCAAAATCACAGATGTGACTAATAATCACCGATTTTCAATAATTCTTATTTTTGAATATCACTGATGTGACTACCTTAGTCACAGGTGTGATTTCATTACGAGTGCCCTCACCCACTCGTAATCAAGTCTTACATTTATGTGTGTACTTTATCTATGTTGGCAGCTCTGCGATCGACTTTCAAAAATTGGATGTTTAGGAATCCGTGACCTCATAGTCACCGCTGACTATTTAGTCAGCAGTGATTTCGAAATCGCATTCGTAATTCAAAAATAGGTCTCCTGTGGTGTATTTCCCGACAACCTTATGACCAGAAGTCGGAATTACGTAGAGTTATTTATGTACTTTTTCGGGTTTTCTAATGAACAATTCCGTGTGACAAACAATATTACAAATAAATATTAATAAAAAATCTAGTCCATTCCGTTAAGCGGGGAGTGCTCCGCATTTCCGCTATTGTATTCTTTTGTTCTCACACGCTGTGTTGTGCGAACTACAAATGTGGCAACATCGCCGGTATTGGAATTTTGCAACTTCGGACATCCGATGTCACTGATATAAGTTTGGCAACGTCGCGCGTGCAGTAGTTTAAATTGTGTAAAAATAAATAACTTTTTATTTAAAAAAACACGGGAGTTTTTGTGCTCTTTAAAATTAATCTCGGGATTTGAGGCATATCCATTTTATTCTTTCGCTGTACGAAATCAGTGAAGTACATGAATAACTACCTAATTCCAACCTCTGCTTATGACAATTAATATTGTAAATCGATTGGTTACGATTACGTCGTACTTTCGTTGTTCTCAGAATAGTCTATATTTTGTCATACCATAGCATATATGTAATACAGCCACCACTGAGCGTCCCCGGCGTAGATATAACTTTCATATTAAGTGAAAGCTGTCCAGAAGAATGCCTCGATGTCCAACCGTCGCTCCCGCGGCCGTAACCCTAGGTGCCTCCACAAGTGCCAACGCGAGCGGACGCGCTACGAACAATAACTAGAATAATTTTGTATCTCACTGACATTCCAGCGAAGTGTCTATGTTTTGTATACTGTATGTCGAACAAAAACGAATTATTTTTCCACATACTTTAGTCACAGTGGCTCGCGCTACCAAAGAGTAAAGTTACCCTCATTCTAAGGTGTTAATGTATAATGTACTAAATTTAGTTTAGTGAAATTCCGATTTGTATATATTATACATATGGTATAGTTTTGCATAAATGTGTTGCGTAGCTTCGTATAGCGGTGATTGAGTCGTCGGCGGCGCCACATTCCAACGTCTGTCGCACCGTTGCGAGATACAGGGCGTCCGTGGTAGACGTTTTTGAATTAGGCAATGGTTATTTTGACCAATGTAATCTGAACTACTGTGTAACCTTTGTAAAAATATTTAACAAATGTGCGATGACGAGACACGTTGTGCATGATGATAAGAGGTAAATACAATTTACAACATAAACGATGCAGTTTTATTCCGCTCCTTCCAGTATTCGAAACTTCCGCAGAATTTGCGGGAATCTTGTCGATTATTGATCGGCTATTTCATTAAATATAGTGTGTTCATTCAACATAGTTTCATTTAATTTTTTAATACTAATTCTCTCAGTTCTGGCCATATTTAAATAATAATGTATTTATTTACTCGTATGCTGTAGGTACAAATATGAGCGTGATCAAAGAATGTGTACGCTTTCTATTCTATCTTATTTGCTTAAGTAAAACCAGTTAGCTGGGTCGATTATCTGATAACATAAATTAACCCCTGAAATAGAGTGGCTAATATGCCCACTTTCAAACTCTCTAGGTCCCGGGTTCGAGTCCCGATGAGGGTGGATGTTTGTGTGATGTTTACATTTTTGTGCATTTGTCAAATCATGAGGGGATATTTATGTCTGCTACCCTAGATCTCATATCACAAGCCTTACAGTTCTCACTTTGGATTAGTCGTAGGATATACAAAATATTTACTTACATTTTTAAACTAGTGATATCTTTCGAATGGAATGTCCAAATTAAATAATTCAAAGTTATAATGGTATTGATGCAAACGTAAATTTAAAATTTTGACAAGGATTAATTTCAAACTATAAATAAAATAGCTTTTATAGGGGTGGCATTATTATATATTTTTTAAAATGAAGAGACACTTATTAACTGTCGCTGTATATATTTTGTAGTATGTTCTGCGAAAACGTAATACATTATTTTGTTCTATAATCAATAGTTTCGCAGCGCACGCGATGTAAGTATGTTTTTTGGTAATTTTTTAAAACCTTTTTGAGTCACATTATTAAATTTTAGTATGGATGACTAACTTTTTTGAAGATTTAGAATAGCCTATGTTTACCGGAGATAGTGTAGCTTCCCAACAGTGAAAGAATTTTTCAAATCAATTAAGTAGTTTCTGAGCCTATGCAATGCAAACAAAAATACAATCAAATATTTCCTCTATTCAAATCAAAGGTGTACCTTTTTTTTTTTTTTTTTTTTATTGCTAAAGTTGACAAACAAGCAGGCTGCCCACCTGATGGTAAGTGGTAACAGTCGCCTATAGTACATGTGGTTCCCACGAGATTCGCAGCAAATCTGCAAACCTCATAAGAACCACAGTGTACGTTGCCAACTTGTGACATAAGATGTAAAGTCACAGTACCCAGTAATTTCACTGCCTATCCTTACCTTTCACGCCGGAACACAGCAAAGCGAACCCTGCTGTTTGGCGGCGGAAATAGGTAAGACGGAGGTACCCATGCAGACGACCCTGGTACAGAGTCTACCTCCTAGACGACCTTTACTTTTGCTGTTACTGTTACGTATCTTGTTAACCAGTGACCATGACGAGCAATACTTAAGTATCCGTGCGCCTAAACTATTTCGAATAAACTATTTTTCCGCAATCAATGCATCACATGGCAGCACTATTAAGATCTTGAACGTGCATTAATCTGCTATCGATACAACTATCTATATATAGTATTTCTGAATCAGTGTGTAAGCCTACTACTGTAATTACATTACTACACACTACTGTTAACATTTGGTTTCCTCAGACAAGCGCATTTTATATGGATATCTGGGCCATGTGCGAACACAAATGAAAGTTATATACATGATTAGGATTCTTCGTGACAAACAAGAATATGCCAGAGCTATACTAGAAAAATTTGTGCTTTGGAGTGAAAACAGTTAAACCTAGGGAAACTTCTTTTTCAACACACGTTCTCATAACGGGGCTGTTTCATGCGTGTTTTTAATCTCAAAAACTAGGATATTGCACACTAGTGCGCAATTTCATTACGCACTAGTGTGCAATATTTATAACCCGATAAAATTCGGTTGTTCCCTGTTACAAGACGTTTTTATATATACGTACAATGCATTCTTAATTTAGTCTGGTAGCGCTTTCTTTTTCTCGAACAAATGTATTCTAATGTTTAATAAATAGTTAATAGCTAAATTTACATTCAAAAAACTTGCATTGAGGTGCAATAATAATCAAAGATTCACTATAATTTTATTTAAATACATTATATTATCATATGCTGTTTTCTTGAATTTATAAAATTTTGGCTGAATGATAATTTGACTCGTGCCTGTATGCCGATGCCGCCATTACGCTGAGCGGCGCGCGCATGCGCGTTTGCGCGGTAAAAATGAAAGTTGGTTGTTGCCGTTCAAGAACATTATTGCGCTTTTATAACTTTTCTTCATTGATAAATTTGCATTTTATTAGCTTTTTTCCTCAACTTGTGTTGAAAAACGTCGTATGAAACTCGTGAGCATTGTTAATTGCATCCTCGGCTAAATTGTCGCGCTCACCTTACGGCTCGCGCGGCCAATATCGCCTCGTATGCAATGAACAACTTTGCACACTACTAGTATCATAATGTACTATTCTGCACCCAGGGCACCTCCTCGTGGTGATAAGCATCGTTTGGCTAAGTTCCTGGAGACCTATTTTTGAATTACGAATGCGACTTAGAAATCACCAATGTGACTAGTAATCACCGATTTTCAATAATTCTTATTTTTGAATATCACTTATGTGACTACCTTAGTCACGGATGTGATTTCATTACGAGTGCCCTCACCCACTCGTAATCAAGTCATACGTGTGGAAATGTTGGTTATCTGTGTTTAGAGAACATATTATATATATATATATATATAATATATATATAGTGGTTATATATATATATATATATAGTATATAATAACCACAATGGTTAAGCCAGCAAAACCGGCAGCGGCTACATTCTGCGTGGAACCGAACTCTTACATTTATGTGTGTACTTTATCTATGTTGGCAGCTCTGCGATCGATTCAAAAATTGGATGTTTAGGAATCCGTGACATCAAAGTCACTACAGTATACTAATCTGTGGTCACTACTGACTATTTAGTCAGCGGTGATTTCGAAGTCGCATTCGTAATTCAAAAATAGGTCTCCTGGTGTACTTAGAGGAAGAAACATTAGATTAAATGATAACTAAAAAGGTGTTTCAATACAATATCTATCAATTTCATTTAGTATCCATTTAGAAAACGTCAAGAAACTTCACTTTTTGTAAGCAGATTTTATGGTACTAAATAATTGTGCCAAAACTAAGTCAATAAGTGATTTTTAAGGACAATGTCTTATAGCGGCATGCGACTTGATAAGACCTACACGTTACTATATGTCATCTCTGTTCGCTCGTGGCTCGTATTAAGTTGCACGTTGTGAAACTAGTGACCTTACTGTTTAAAAGTAGACCTACTGTATTTATAACATAAATACACTTGTTTTTATGGTAAGTCTATCATAACATACAATATACATGGAGATTTTCTAATTTCTTACCAATTTTTAGTTTCCCTATGCCATGGAATCAGTATGTAGCTTTACATACCAGCTGACACGACGAACTACGTACCGCCTAATAGTTTTGAAAACATTTAATATCGAATATTTGAATAATTTACATCCAATATTATTTTCAAGTGACAAACTATTATGGTTGAGAAAAATTATCATCTTGTTTACAGCTAAATTATTTATTTAAAATACAATAAATATTGGACAGGGAAAGGATAGTTTCAATATCTATGTACCAACATTATTTGTCACTTGTATAATTAATGTATAACTAGTAATTATGGTATCTTGGATTTTCAAGATGAAGCTTTTCCCAACATACAAAAAATTATGTATTTTAGATTAGTGAGCTTTCTGGACAATGAAAACCTGATTGTATAGACTTACGTGTGACCTATTATATGAATCAGGTAAGTCGGTACTGACCATCTTAATTCACTACTGAATTATTTGCCTTCGATATTGATTCATTAGTCCAAAAAGGTTCTATAGCGGCCCTTATTATATTGATAATGACAAGCTAGCTAATTAATTAAGTTTTTATATATTTTTTTGCTATAATTCTTAATTTTCTTTATCGCATTATTTAGCTCTTCAATATCTATTGTCCTTAATCTAATCCAATTATTTTCATTTTCATATATAGATTTGCTTTAAAAAAAACAAAAGTAAAATAATCTACACGATAATGCAATGCAATACATATAATTCTCATATAAAACTGTTGCTCATATTGAAAATGTATACAAGTTTATGAGAGATTTTCCTAATAGAATAAAACCATAAAATTAACGGAAAATATAATTGATTTAATTTTATACCAATCACATTTGAGGTCTCTTCTTATTTCCCATTTTACTTAATTGTCTACAAATTTTCTTTTTCAATTCTTTTTGTCTTTTGATTCGCCTCCATTCTTCTTCTTCTAATTTTTTCTTGTGATTTTTCAGTCTCTCTGCTGTCGCTTGCTTTTGGGTTTCCTTCTTTTTATCAAAGTTGGTCTTGAGCATCTTCATAACATTAGACACTTTCTGTTCATATGGGCTTTTCACAACTGCTATGCGATTTTTAAATTTATTGTTTGGTTTACCAGATAATGTGGTAGTTTTATCCTTTGGTTTAAATCTATACGGCAAACCTTTCTGTAATTCTTTCGGAATTCTTAGAGGTTTAAATACTTTTGGTTCTCTGTTTACATCTAAGTACATAGAATCTGTATTAGCTTCATTCTTAATGTTGCGCTCTCTCTTAAGTTGCCCTTTAGTCTTCATACCCTGCCATGCATTTTTACTGTTGATGGGAAGCAAGAGATTTACTACTGGTGCATAAAATTTGGTAACATCAACTTTGTACCAGGTGCGACAGAAGATAATATCACTCATTAGTATTTTATCCTCAAATGTAGCACGGAAAGCTCCTTCTGGTTTATTTAAAGCTTTTTTTATTTGCCCTCTTATTCCTGAAACAGTTTTTATTCGGGCACCTTCAAATTTCGCCACTTCAAGTGTACTAGTAAACATATCTTTAATAAAAGCAGTTTTCTTATAAATTTTTAAAGGTGTACCAACCAATTTAAGCTTCTTTACAATTTGCGTAGACTTATTAATTTCATTGACACTACCTGTAGCAGCTATTCTAAAACCCATTTGTTTTATTTCATTAGTTTTGTTATTTACACTTTGTAATGCAAGAAATCCTGTATTTTGTGGTGTAATGGGACCAAAGAAGTGCATATTACATGTAACATGCTCCGGAGTATACTTCAAGTATCTACATTTTAAATCATCTTCTATTTTAGAATAAATAGGTAAAGTTTGGAACCTGCGCCACCCTAACGAAATTATGAGTGGATCGTTGGTTTTTAGTATTTTCTTATACCATCTATGTTTTTTCACCTTACAGGAAACAAAACCAATGTTTTGTTCTGCCATATTTAAGGCTCCTATTAGGATTGGGTAACTACAGTCAAAATTAGTTACAAACTCGGATGGCATATTTTTGAAAAACATGCGCACATACAAGCCAGGTCTGAAGCCTTCCACTTCTATTCTCAAGCCATTATCCAGATTCTCAAACACTGCTTTGTTTAATTCAGACTGTTTCAAGGCTTCAGCTTTTAAACTTTCATAATAAGAGTGATCACCTTTGATTCGATGATCATCAGGATTATCATATTCTGCATCAAACTTTGCTTTTAATTTAAGTTTCTTATTTAGTATTTCAGACTTGGTCAGATCTGCTTTACGTTTCGTACCTGCTTCTGATTTTTCAGTATGTTCAGGTTTATCTCCACCAGAATGTTTTGCACCAGTTTCCAAGTCCTCAAAATCACCATACAGTTCTTCATCATCATCTCCATCACTTGCGTCATCTAACTTCAAAAGCTCAGAAGCATCTTCATCCGTAGACCTCTTACCAGTAACAAAGTGATTGATCAAGAATTGTTTGTTGTTTTCATTTGTCCAATCCCTGAGCAATGGTTTATCTAATGCATAAAAAAAGGAGCACTCATCTAAATCAAGCTTTTCCTTTTCTTTCAGCTTCTTTTTTTGACTAGCTGTAACTTTTTTGAACAATCCCCCAATCTCTTCATTACCAGATTCCTCTTCAGATTCCTCCTTTTCATATTTCGTCTTATTTCCAATCTCGAAATCACCATAAACTAATTTCATTATATTTTTGGATGTTTTTTGCCTTTCTATGTAAGCTTCTGTTGCTTTTTCAGACAACTTATCTTTCCATTTTATACTGAAATCCTGAGTTCTAGATTCATCATCATCAGATAATGAGTCATCATTATCATCATCATTAGTATCTTCACTATGTTCCTGGTTACCAGAATTTTCATTATCATTTTCTTCAAAGCTATTATTCCATGGCAATTTGCTATTATCATTATGCTCTTTTTCACTTTGATCAATACCACTATCATGTTCAGAATCAGATTCATAGCCATCAGTGCTGTCATTGTCAGACTCAACATTTCCCTCGTTTTTCTTTTGCAAGTATTCATCATCTTTTACCATTTCTGGGTAAATAACAGCTCCACCACTAAATAATTTGAAACCAGACTCTTGCATCTGTTCATCTATTGTTTCCGTTGTTTCAACAACATTCTTCAATAATGTTTTCTTTTCATTTGTTTCCTCATCTTCTTGTGCATGAGAATGAGAACCTTTCAATTCAATATAGACTGCATCTTTGTCATACACAATACCACCAACACCTGAAAATGGTGCATATATTTGTCTCTCTCGTTCCATTAAATGACGCTTTTTCTCATTGCTAGGAAGCGGACAAGGGTCTGGTAGGTATGAGAGTTCACTTATTTTCATATCTCCTACACCTGAAAATAAACAATGATCAATATATTTGAGAATTGTATGTATTAGCAATTAAATGGAAATTACTATCAACTAAATAATGTTACAATTATTTAATTTGAGAAAAGTATAATTTAAGTATAATTCAATCTGGATTGCATAGGTATTAAAACAGTGATAATATAGACACAGAAACAGTGATAAGATAACAAGTAAATTTCATTTTGCAGAACCATTATGACTTGGGTCTGCAGTAGGTCTATCAAGAGTTTTTCACTTTATCAGCTCATATATCTCTCCACCATCATAGCACAATACTGTCAGGAGAGATCATTGAATGATTTACAGGTGTATGCAGATTACCTTACAATATTTTCCTTAATACTAACAGGGTCAGATGTTTCTGAAACTTTGTAATTTCAGCGCCTGCACCATAGGACTTTTACTGTTCTATCACTATATATCAAATTAACATATACACCACTAAACTAAAAATACCAGAAAACATTATCTCATTAGTATTAACTACGGAAATGATTTAATTGATAAACAAAAATATTTTAAGTAACTTCAATGTTGTACATTTTTATTCATTTATTAGGACACCAGAAGTACATACATTAAATACACAAGTCAATTTGCTTTCCTCCAACAAGTATCTTATTATCCAAATCCTTTAGACTTCTTTATAGAGTGAAAAAAAAAATATAGGGTGTATGTGATTGAACCTAACGAAATTTAAAAACAGCAAATTATAGATGCTTTAAATAAACTGCACAATTTTTTTTTTATTGTATTTGCAAAAATGAGTGTTTGTGAGTTAACCTATGGAAGCAGGATACTTTAAAAGTTATAAAAATACCTTTATGGAACACTTCAGAACTTGAAGTTATAATTGTCTTTGTAAATATGTTCATTCTAACTTTTTAAATATTTCAAAATTACTTGTTTACTATGCTAAGTAGTACAATTTGGTATACATATACTTAATATATTTTAAAATAATATTACGTTAATACCTATTTACAATGTAATTGATAAATTTCCTCATCTTGATAAAGTATGAAGGAAAAATTGGACCCAGAAATGAGTTTTCAGTTTATTTATCTATTGGTGTACTATTATAAAAACAACACTTAGTTTCAACCAGCAAAGTGGACATGAGTGTGGTAGCTTGTTAACATAGGCAGACCATGTGTAGTAAGTTTATTTTTAAATGCATTTATAAGTTTTCATTGGTGGATTTTCATTGTGTAGATATTTTCTACAATATTAAAGTCTGAACCTTCAATAATTGCACCGAAAGAACTTTTTTTACATATTTACCATATATTTTACATTTCCTATTATCCACCATTCCATTAGTAAGGTTATTTTAATAGTTTAAAATTAAACAAATAAATGAAGTCATCATCAGCAACCTGGAGTTGCTGATGATGGTAAAAAGGAACATATTTTATATACAACCACTGATTATAAAAATAAAAAAACAAGAATACCTGCTATGTGTACCATTGAGTCTTTCATTAGAGGTACTCCTCTCACATATCCATAAAGAATAATATCTCTATTGACTTTGGAGTTTTTCCGTATTATTTCCTGATTTGTAACATCTTCCATTCTATCAGCCAAGACATAAGCATGAGTAGAACGCCAGCTCAGAGGCCTAAACTTCATCACAGATATAAATCTTGAGAGATTTTTGATTTCATTCCGTAGATATTCACCATGAAGAATGCCAGAGAGATAAAATAGCTTTGCGCCAGGATAAACCTCTGTCCAAAATCTATGCTTTAAGGTTTTCTTTGTCATTTTTAATGTTTTGGCATTCTTAATCATGTCAAGGTGTGTTAACACACCCATAATTTTCGGCATACCATGAACTTGGCATATATTTAAGAATTCAAAAATTTCCATTTCAAAGCCAAAACTAGCGTCGCACAATAAAAGTACTAAATCGGCACATTTTGCGATATCAATCATGGAATTTATGTCATTATTGCATTCTATCAAAGTTATCCGACGTTTCTTCGATGTTACTATTGTAATAGGGCCGTTAGTGTGTGTAACATTCGTTTTAATGAAACTTTTAATGAGATTGTTTATTAATGTTGTTTTACCAACCCGCGGGGGACCGACTACTGCTACAACTATTGGCGGTGGTTCCAACGGAGTTTTGTCCACCTGTGGAATATGCTGCTTCTTAGCAATAACATCTTCTCGCCGACGAAACTGACGCTCTGCCCGAACTGCAGACTGGATAGCAAAAGCCTTTGGATTCCTCTGTCGCGCACTTAGGTTAGATGTATCAACTTGATTTTTCTTTTTCTTTTTTTCGGCTTTCCTACCAGCATGTTTTGCACGATGAGCCTTCTTTTTATCGAATGCACTTTCGTCAGCCATAACTTAAATGTTTAATTTCATTCTAGGTACAAATCAGTAGGTAACTAACCTCACGTGGTTATTGTTGATTTTATTGACATTATTAAAGAAAATTTTTTGACAGTTTTAGCAGTGACTATAGATGCGTTCCGATTGTAGATAATGTACATGTCAGCGCGCTTAAAATCGTTTCAAATCTCACTAAGAGGTTGGTTGGTACCATCTAGAGTTGAGTCGTTCGTCAATGAATGCTTCAATTGAACTAGTCCACTTCGCAATTATATCTCCTTCACTCATTCATTCTGGTCCAACTAGCTCAGTACTTCATTTAGTTCCCAAACACTTCTTTCACTGAAGGAGAGTAAAAGGAACGAATATGTTACAACCTCTATACCTTTGTAAGACATTGAGTTTGTACTTGACTATTTTTATATATGTGACAATGTCATTGTCATAAGAAAGGAATTAATATACGAATGCTCAATAGATTCATCTTTTTTTATTATTATAATATTCTCGCGATTTAATAGCTTTTATAAGTGGCGACCGTGAAATGGAAGAATTAATTAAAAGACGAACCGTTGCGAGGAGATTTTTTACGATTGCCGAAAAAGATGTCGGGGGAGCATTCGACAGTGGTAGCAAAACAGATCTTCCGGCCTTGATTAAGTATTTCGAAGATAAAGCGGAAGATATGTTTGATATTGACCAAAAAATTAAGGATCAGTTGTTCCAAAGTGATGCAGATGACGAGCAAATTTTTTCTGAGTTAGAATCAGCTGAAAAGTACAGACTTCGGTATCATAAAGTACGTGCACAATTTTCTATTGATATGAGCCAGAAAACGCCATCAGTAGATGCCGAGAGTTATGATGGAGTCAGCGGAACTGTCAAGTGTACCGATAATATTAGAACATTTAAATTACCGGTACTTGAACTAAAGAAGTTCGACGGGCAACCCATGAACTGGATTACTTTTTGGGGACAGTTCAAAAGAATTCACGACGATAAACACATAGATGATTTCGATAAGTTCCGTTATTTAATACAGTCGACGGAACCGTTTTCAAAGGCGAGACAGTTTATTGAGAGTTTCCCACCCTGTGGAGAGAATTACACCCGTGTTTTTAATGAGCTCAAAGAGAGGTTTGCACGAGATGATTTACTGATAGAAACATATATCAGAGATCTCCTTAAGTTAGTTATACAGAGCAAAGAAAATTCTTCCCTAAGCGATTTATACGACACTTTGTCTTCACATCTGAACGCCTTAGAATCGCTCGGCGTAACAACCGACAAATATGCTGCCATGTTACTACCGATGGTAGAGTCTGCGATCCCTTTAGACATTCTAAAAGCATGGGAACGTAGCCGTGATAAAACGAGTAGACCTGATTTGCAGCAACTATTATCGTATATTAAAGCAGAAGTTGAGAGTGAAGAACGCATCATGGCTGCTAGACAAGGATTTGACAACCAAGCCAGCACATCGAAACAACCTACAGCTGCATGCATAGTAGCACAACCGAAAATGCGAGATGAAAAAATTATTAAATTTGAATGCATTTTTTGCCAAAAGGGTCATGCGTCACATGATTGTGCCAAATTGTCAAAGTTGTCAATGGAAGAAAAGCGGGACTTACTCAAAGCGAAAAAAGGCGTGCTTCATTTGTTTTAAAATCGGGCATGGAACTAAGACCTGTCGAAGCTTTCCAAAATGCGTGATCTGTACTCGACGACATTTTGTGGCGTTGTGTCCTCGACTCGAAGATTTACGAGAACAAGCTTCAGAGAAAGATGCAGACAGAAATAACGCGGAGGCAATGTTGTGTTTTGAGAAGGCATAAAACTACGCTTTTACAAACTGTTCTTGTAAAAATTGTATATAATGGTAAAACTGTAATAACAAGAGCTTTGTTTGATAGCGGCGCTCAAAAATCCTATGTTACGACTGATATTACAAATAAGTTAGACATGAAGGTAACGAGCAGGAAGTATTAACACATTGTTTATTTGGAGGTCTGGAAACAAAAAAAGATTCTGTAAATAGTTACATATTTAGTATAGAAAATTTAGATAGTAATTATAAGTTAGAGATAGAAGCCTATGGTCAAAAGAAAATTTGCGGTTCGATTCCGAGACTTATGGATAGGACATTAAAAAATAAGTTACGTAGTATGAATATTGAGATCTACGATAGTGATATACAAAATACAGAAATTGGGTTATTATTAGGTGCTGATGTTATAGGTCACGTCTTGACGGGTCATATTGTACATATTGAAGGCAGTCTCGTAGCGATTGATACTAGGTTAGGTTGGACTTTACAGGGTCAAATAAGTAGATCGTTGAATAATAATATAGTTTGTTGTCTTATGAATATTTCGGTGTCAGATTTTTGGGATATCGAATTGTTAGGTATAAGAGATCCGTCTGAGGTAAAAACTAAACAAAAAAGTGATTTAGAAACTCTTCAGTATTTCAGAGACACAGTTACAAGAAATGCGGACGGTCGCTATGAGGTGCATTTGCCCTGGAAAGAAGGTTTTCCAGAAATGTTAATTGCAAATAATAAAGAGATGGCTTTTAAGCGGCTTGTTTCCACAACGAAAAGATTAAGGAGCACAGGTAACATGGAGCGGTACAATAAAGTATTTGAAGACTGGCTTAGCGAGGGGATTATTGAGAGGGTTACTGATAACGAGGATAGTCAAGGTTTGTACTTATTCCATCACGCAGTTATTAAAGAGTCAAGCACAACAACACCGATAAGACCTGTGTTTGACGCATCGGCAAAATTTCAAGGGCTATCATTAAATTGTAGCCTAAAAAGGGTACAAATTTAATAGAGAATATTACAAAACTTTTAATATCTTTTCGAAAGAATGCGTTTGGTGTAACAGCTGATATCCGTAAAGCGTTTCTTCAAATATCCATAGTAGAAAAGGACAGAAAGTTTTTAAAATTTTTATGGTGGAGTGAGGTGGACAATTGTAAGACACTAATAACTTACCGTCATAAAAGAGTAGTTTTTGGAGTGTCGTGCAGTCCTTTTTTACTTGCCGCGACTATTAACTACCATCTTGACCAAATTGTTGATGAGAGGAAAAATATTGCGCAGCAATTAAAATCTTCCTTCTACGTAGATAATAGCGTGCTTAGTTTAGATACTATGGTAGATTGCTATAAATTTTCTGATACCGCAAAAAATATAATGAGTGAAGGTGGTTTCGATTTAAGAGGTTGGGTGTATGGACCATCAGAAATAGAAACAATTCAATCGGTGCTTGGTCTAATGTGGAATTGTAAGGAGGATACAATTTTTATTGAGTCACAAAGTTGCGAAGTTCCGAATGTAATAACAAAAAGAGTGTTACTGTCGTTCGCTCAGAAAATCTTTGACCCTATTGGTTTCTCATGCCCTACAACAATTGTACCAAAAATAATATTGCAAAGGTGTTGGTCGCTTAAGTTAGAGTGGGATGACAAATTACCTGATGATATCATAAAAGAATTTTTATTATGGTCACGACAGCTTAGAGATATTGGAGAAATAAAAATACCCCGTAGAATTTCAGAATTACCTATTAGTGATTGTAGTTGTTCAATACATACTTTTTGTGATGCATCGAAATATGCGTATTCCGCGTGCGTTTTTTTACGTACTGAATATAGGGGTAAAGTTCATGTCAGGTTACTTCTTGCGAAAGCACGAGTAGCTCCAATTAAAGAGTTAACAATTCCGAGGTTAGAGCTCCTAGCCGCAGTGGTTGGAGTTAGACTCTATGACGAAGTGATGAAGTCTTTAGGTTTTATTAATGTGCAGTCTTTCTTTTGGACTGATTCTTTAGTAGTCTTAACGTGGATTAAACGTGACACTGATTGGACTGTCTTCGTTAACAATCGTGTTAAAGAAATAAGAAAATTGTCGAACAAGGAGCAATGGTATCACGTTGCAGGATCTAACAATCCTGCTGATTTGCCTTCACGTGGCTGCTCTCCTGGAAAATTAAGAATGTCACAATGGTGGAATGGACCTTTATGGTTGTATTCTAACTTAGAGGATTGGCCTAAGTCCGATACAGTAGTAGACGAAGAGTCAATTTGTTCGGAAATTAACACATGTATTGTAATAAATACCAATGAAGAATGTTTTAGTGATAGGTTATTGTTTTTTAGTAAGTTTTCTAAGATAGTCCGATGTATAGGGTGGATGTTAAGATTTGTGTATAACTGTAAATATTACGATAGGAAGCGGCATCTTGATCTATCGTGTGATGAGTATAGACATGCGGAACTAGTTCTTTTGAGACTAATTCAAAGTGAACGGTATGACGTAACAGCTAAATCGCCAATTGCAGGATTGGAGACTGTCATAGATAATGATGGTTTGCTACGAATAAAGTCACGCTTGTTGTTAGGTGATGAACCAGATAACTTCAAATTTCCCATTCTGTTGCCGGGTAACCACATTATTGTACATAGGCTCATTTACCAAACGCATTGTAAATATCAACATGCTGGTGTCACGATCATCATAAGTAAACTGAGAGAATTTTATTGGGTAACTAGAGCTCGTGTGAATGTAAAAAAAGTAATTTTTAACTGTAACATTTGTAAGCGGTTCACTTGTAAAGTAGCACAAGCTCCAACTGCTCCTTTGCCGGAAAATCGAATAAAGGCGGGTAAAGTTTTCGAAGTAGTAGGGGTTGACTTGGCAGGGCCACTTTTATTGAAATCTGGAGAAAAATGCTGGGTTGTATTGTTTACTTGTGCAGTCTTCAGAGCGGTGCATTTTGAGTTAACCTTGAGTCTGTCTACGGAAAGTTTCTTCATGGCTTTTAGAAGATTCGTCGCTCGAAGAGGCAGAGTGAAAGTAGTATATTCCGATAATGGAACAAATTTCTTAGGGGCTAGCAATCTTCTTCAAAAATTTGGATTGGCAATATTTGAACGCCCAATTTAGTATTGACAAAATTCAATGGAAATTTAATGTACCTTGTGCACCTTGGTGGGGAGGATTTTGGGAGCGGTTAATAAGATGTTTGAAAAACTTATTACGTCGTGTACTTGGTAAGGCTTCGTTAACGTATGTAGAATTAGAGACCTTACTTAATGATTGTGAAGCTACATTGAATAGCCGTCCGTTAACCTACATATCAGACAGCGACTGTTTGACTCCCTTGACACCGATGCATTTCTTGCATGATCTTTCATCTAACGCGGTTCACGATATTGATGAAATTGACAATAGGAGTTTAAATTTGCGACTTAGGTATTTACAAAATATGAGAAGTAATTTAAGAGAAAGGTTTCGAAATGAATACTTGGGTTTGCTAGTTCATAAGAAACAGTCATTTTTAAACGGAAGATTTATAAAGGAAGGTGATGTTGTATTAGTAGAGAGCAATGAAAAACGTCAGTTTTGGCCTATCGGGATTGTGAAGAAGGTTGTAAAAGGTTTAGATAAGGTACCTAGGGTAGCGATTGTACAAATAAAAATAATATATTAACTAGACCAGTTCAAAAATTGTACCCATTTGAGATTAGTGAACCACAGCATTACTTGACTCGAGTAGGCAGAACTGTCAGACCACCTGAGCGTCTTAATTTATAGTAATTAACTTAGTCTGTAGCTTAAGAGTAAGATTAAGAGAAGAAGAGAAGATCTATTTTTATTTTTAATTGTCTTTTTGTATCTAGAAATATGTTTTAGTTTAATCTTTATTGTATTTCGCTCGGGCGGGAGGATGTTACAACCTCTATACCTTTGTAAGACATTGAGTTTGTACTTGAATATTTTTATATATGTGACAATGTCATTGTCATAAGAAAGGAATTAATATACGAATGCTCAATAGATTCATCTTTTTATTATTATAAATATTCTCGCGATTTAATAGCTTTTATAAATAATTACAAACATAGGCATGAGAGCGGAACAGTTGATTGCTTGGCATCTCCTGTTGGTCAATTCACTAACAAAATGAACCGAACCATGCCGCTTATCCAATCCGAGCTAGAATATCAACGTCATCTAACAATCTATGCGATTCTATTTGGTTAAAATTAACGGTTCGCTGTGATTTGTTTGTGGAATACCGGAACTGAATCAACCGGCCGGTCGGAGTCTGCCCGCACACAATTTCATGTCTTATGCGCAAACTTATATTTAGTTTTTACTTGAATAATTAAGTTGAAGGAATAATTTTGTTTATGAATAATTTCACATTCTTTGCTTAAGTTCTAGTCTGCATGTGCATATATTAATACGAGTGTGGCGTATACTAATCTAAATTCATGTCATATCTGAAAATAGTGTAAACATTTCAATAGTTTTTAGTAACTTTTAATTACTCCTGCATTATGTAATCATACATGTGTTTAGTTATGTAGTCAAATCTCATAAGATAGAAAGACCGAAAAGTGGTTGATTTGATTCACCATTTCAAAACAATATGTTTGCAGAAATCGAACGCCAGCTATACACAAATTACCTATAATATCCTAAACATGCCATTTTTTAAATAAAAAAAAATTCAGTTCATAAGAATTTCTATTGTTGGAGTGCTAAAGAGCATAATCACTATAAAACGCATGTTGGCTATCTTCAGATGGAATGATGGAATTTGAAAGTGCTATGATTGGCAAGACTTGAGAAGATTACAGAATAATTACTAGTGTTCGAATAGGTAGTTTTAATTTTTATGTACTTGCAGAAAAAAAATAAATGTAAGCGTACATGAATAAACCTAAAATCAGCGTGATTTCCGGGACCCTAAATAATGCAACGCGATGGAACTTATGTCATTTTATATAATCATGGAAATTATACTTATTGTTTATTTGTAGGTTTATAGGAGTGAGTAGAAGGAAAAAATCATGTTCAGATATTACGAATATTTATTGCAAGCTTACAATATAAATCTAATTTAAAAATAAACATATATTTATATTAACATTGAAGTACGTAGTGTTGTTCCGATTGTGTAATTAATCGTCTTCTAATTGAAGATCGCCAACATAATCATCATCGTCATGTTTATTATGAAATAATACTATGATACTTTGCATTCCTTAGCGTTATTGTGCGCTTTAAGTAAACAATAATCCTATTATTAATAAATACTTTATAAAAATGTTTTAGTTGCAAAAGAAGCATAGCATATTTCAAATAAAATACAATTTTATGTTTTTATTTGCTATTCGTTTCTTTACGCTTTTATTGTAAAATTTTATGTTTACAACTTAATAATTACAACAATAAGCTAAAAGTTGAAATTACTATTTTGAAACTTCAATATACTATTTTTATATCTGAAAATAGTAAGTTCCCAGGCATATCCATACTATTGATGTCACAAAATCACAAGTACATAAAATTAAACTACCTATTCCGAGCACTAATATTAACCATTTTCGCTCTAATCTAAACTAATACAATAACCCTAAAATTGCAATATGTAAATTTCATAACTATCTACATCCAACCATTATCTACAAATCATAAGTAAGGTATATTCAGTCAATTCACAAAATGACGAACGATCAGTCGTCACACTCAGTTGTCAGAATCTATAGTCCTTAAAATGTAGCTTAATTTCTGCGACAGCTGTCATTAAAATCACGCACCATTTTTACAATAATGAAAAGTTATCAAACCGCTCACACACAAAAAAATGTTAGAACGGTTTGAAACAATTGAATACTTTGATAGATAGATAACGTACGGATCAGTGTTATCAAAACAAAAAATATAAATACTACTAACTCATTGTAATTGTATATATTTTTTGTCACTTTTTTTTATTTTATAAGTAAAAAATATCTTTAATCTCGGTCACCTACAGGTGACACTGGGAATTCACAGGTTAAAACCCTTACTTACATTTATACTATATTTGATGGAAAATAAAATTTAGGTTTTCATATAAAAAAGTGACAAAAGAAAAATTATTATGGAAAGAACCAACATTGCCCTTGCTCGAGTGGATTTTCTGCGCAAAGTTAAAGTAATATTAAATTGGGACAAAGTAGTATTTCTTGACGAGATATGGCTGAACGCCAATCATACCGTATCTAAAGTTTAGACCAACGATTCTGAAAAATCAACCACCACAAAAGTATCCGAAGGCAAAGGTCAAAGATTGATTATCACTCATTCTGGAACTTCATCTGGTTTTGTGCTTAAGTGCTTGTTGACTGTTCAAATCTATTAAAACGTTTGAATATCACGACGAGTAATTTTTAGTACATTCGTAATGATAGAATTTATGAACCCTAAAAGATTGTTTTAGATATTATTTTTCAATTATTCTTTAAACAACTACGAAATGGAATAATTCGATCGCTTGCTCACATATTGTTGTTAGTTTTTTATTGCCAACTCTTTCTTTTTTCTGACAATACGATCCACAATTTTATACATTATCTCAAGATCAGGCTGCATGGTGGAGTTCCATTACCTTGCCTTCATGGAAGAAACTAACTTCTCTCTTTCTATCTAGTTAGGTATTCTTTCTTTCTATCCAAAATCTGCATCAATTTTTGTTTGCTTTTGTGTAACGCAAAACCTCCTGGTACAATTGGATGATGATAGCAAAAAATATTTTCTCTTATGTCGGATTGAGTGTGGTGAACGTGAACTAGAAACTATCTAAAATAATATGAGTACTTCAGAAGTGGACAGTCGCAGTTTAAGTATTTCCATGTTCGTATTATTGACGTCTTTTTTTGATATTGAATGTAAATGCTGCTCGTAGAAAGTTCAGGCTTATTTTATTTTCAATTTTTTTAGCTTATTTAGAACGATTAAGTTTTTTTAAAACTTCAGAACTTTTCTAATATAGGGTCAATGCTCTTACTTTCAGATGAGATATTCATTATTCGTTTACTTATGAAGTTCGGCCAAAGTTACTAAAAAGTACAATTATTTTTATTTGTATAATACCTTAAAAATATGAAGAAGGCTGTAATAATCAATAAAATGATATCTATTAACACTTTCATATTTTAATTATACACTAAAAGAATTTGTAGTCTCACTTTATCATTATTTATATAAATATATCCACTACATATATTTGTATGTAGTGGATATATTGTGGAGAGTTGCTAACAAATTTAATTATTTTGTGGAATGTAATTTCATGTATATTGTGTGCAGGAGAAAATCTGTGGAAAATTTGGTGATATCATCCCAGGATGCCATTGGGCAGAGCATTAGTCAAGCTCTCACCTTCTCTGGAGTTATCACCCAGCATGCTAATCAGATAATACAGGAGCAAAGGTATTAATTTTTCCTATCACATGTCTGTAACTGTTTGTCAAACTTTTCCAACCAATATTTTGAGATTTAAATTATGAGTTTTATTTTACAAAAATATCTGTATTAAACCAAAATAATAATAATGAATAAGTGATAAGTTTACTTTCTTAACATTCTCATAGTTTTGCAAGTTATCACAAAGCATAAACATTTTTTTATGAAAGTCATGTTTTTAAAAGGAATTACTATTTTTGTTAATAAAACTGTAATACTTCATGATTACAAACTTTCTTCCTCCCAATTTAAGTAATTTCTATTTTTATTTAGCTCACACACTCCTGTTTGTAAACTAATTTAGTTGTACACACATATAACTTGAATAAGCCAAGTTATTATTTAACTAGTAAGTTTTTATAGTGTCTTTTAATGGCTTTCATAAATAAAAACATTTTATGATACCTAATGAATATGTTTCTAATACAGTAATTTAACTGTACCATTACAGTTATGTGCCATTATAATTATTTGGTTAACTACTTTGTATGTGAAATAATAGAGAAAAAAAAAATTGTATGTAATATTTAATATTTTAATCTTAAGATTAATATTTTACCTAGTCTATTTTAAACTAAATGTAGAATCTAATCCACTGTTTATGGGTTTGGTTTTTTCTCATTAGGTGTTTTCATTTAAAATGCATGATGCCTTTTAAATGTGAATTTAAAATCTGTTGTTAATTATTGAAATACAAAATGTTCCAAGTCTGAACTGAATCTCTATAGAAAAACAGATTCTCAAATAAATGAGCCGAGTCAAACATATTATATCAGTAACTTTTTATTTCACATACCTACCAGCAACCACCATGTAGTTTAATGCTCAAAAAACCTCAATTTTCTATGACCCTTCTAAGCACAAATGCTGAAGAGATCAATGAGCTTATACTTGGTCTTAAAAACACATCATCTACTGGCTGGGATGGCATACTTACTTCTATCATTAAAGCTGGGCGTCATATTATAATACCGGCTTTAGTTCATGTTTTTAACTTATGTTTGAATGAAGGTGTTTTTCCAAATGTATTTAAAAAAGCTCTCGTGCACCCAATATATAAAAATGGAGAAAAATCAATCGTATTATATTAAATGGAATATGTCCAGATCTTAAATGTAAAGCTGTAAAATTACTACATATGAAAGTATATTATAAAATGATGCAGATTGCTTTTATTTTTATTTCTCATATATAACTGATTTGTCAATCCATTGCTTCCTTTAATCGCAATCTGAAGGAACACTACCTATGTAGTTTGTCTTTATATATATGTATGTATGTATTATGGGTAAGTATATTTATATATTTATGATTATGTGTGATGTTTCAAATTAATTAATCATATCTATTTTAATAATGTATGTATTGTATGTAGTATAAATATGACTTTTTTATTATTATATTAATTAAAAACAAAATTATATATAAATACTGTGTCCCTGCAAATTTTTCTTTAAAACATTCACATAACCCTCTAGGGTTGGCTGGAAGAAATCTCTCTTGAGAGATAAGTCCGCCTTTGGACCAATTCAATTTGTACCTCCTAATATTTTTATTCTAATGTTTAATTGTGTTCAATAAATTTGTGCCTTATTTATATTGAATAGTAATACCAAGTTATTTGACTAATCGCCAAAGTGAATGGCGATTAATCGGTATTTAACTATTCACTGTAACAACTATTCAGCAACTTTAGGTTGCACACACACTATTGTTACTGCTATATTACTCACGTAAACTATTCTTAACAAATACATTCGTAATTGTGAAGCAAGTGGTTTTTTGATCTCTTTTTATAATTATACAGAATATGAATTACACAGTTACTGCAAAGGACTAGTCCGTATTGATGATTTCATGGAATTTCAAAAAGAATAGAAGACTACTTTTCGTAGAGAAACAATTACATTATATTTTTATCTTTTTTGTTGGTTCATTCATCGCCAAGTGCAATGTCCGTGCCTAGAAAAATATTGATGCTATGTACTGGGCAATAGAGATAAGTTCATCAGCATCTATATACATCCCTCCCTCCAAAGGGCCTAAACCACTTTAGACCACTCAAGCCTATGAGCTCCATGAGTTGGGCAGGTTTAATAGTATACTTGCGCAACCACTATTCAAAGAAGCACGAGATACATAAAAATTAGTGAAACATATCATTAAGTTAAGACTGTAATCTTTGTGTATTTGCCTATGGGGGTGAAATATTCAAAATGAATAAACACTCTATAATAAATTAAATATAAAAAAGGCTATGAGCTCAGTGTATGTAAGTAATTTCTTTATATTGTTGTTAACAGTAGAAACATTGGATAATTGTACAAATGTAATTCTGAAATTGTAAACAAGTAGCTTCATCATCATCATAGGTCACCCTCTGACAACCAGAGGGTGTGTTTTCCGCACTTAGTCCTGTATGGACCATTGTGCGTGAGTATAAGGTGGAGGTTGCTCATTCCAGTCATCCCACCTCCCTCCAGAAGCAGATTAAGTTCCCCATGTTGTTCAGGATTTCCTCGATTGTTTTGGGTGATCCCACGGTTTCTTTCCGGATTTGGGCGACGCCTGTGCACTCCAGTATCACATGTGCAATCGTTTCCTCCGTCTTCATGCATGCCCTGCACAGAGGGCTGTCGGTTATACCTAGAGTGTGTAAGTGTTTGTTAAGCGAGCAGTGTTTCGTAATGGTTCCTACTACTGTTCTTAGGTTCTTTTTATTCAATCGCAATAAACGCTTTGTTAGGCTATTGCTCAGGTTTGGCATAGCCTCTTTGGATTGCCTACAGCCAGGCGCTGAGGTCCACCAGCTTACGGCTTGCCTATTGTGTGTTCTTGTAACCAGCCACGTAACTAGCTGAAGGGGATAGGCATAAGTGGTTCTGGTCCGAACTCCACCATGTCGGACCCCCTCCTTGCCAGTTCGTCCGCTGCATCATTGCCTCTTGATCCACTGTGCCCCTTTCAATGTAGCTTGTGGTACCCGTGATCATTGCTACACTGTCATAATTCAAATAGGGAAACATATAAGCTCGTTACAAATTAATCTTAATGATTGTATGTTAGTCTCACTTGGGATTTACGACGTTACCCTGGTCTTGTCATGTGACGCCATATTAATAGTGTTAGCCTTTTATGTTGTTCCTATTGTTCAATTGTGCGTGTTATTTTTACAGCAGAGTTGTTGTACCTTTGTTTTTGATGACATCACTTTCTGTCATACTCTTGTAACTTGGCCTATTGCCCATGCCATCCACCTATGGTATTTTATATATCTCAGATTATTAAGATAGTATTTACAATAGAGTCCCTTTAAAAAATCCCTTTCCCTTTAAAAAAAGTCCCAAATTGGTAATTACTTCCTGTAGTTAAATTTTTAGCATAACAGTCCTTAATTTATTTCCCAATAATTGCAATTATACCTTAATTTGAATTTCCTTTTTGCCCTGATCCAAGTGTCTGAAGACGAAAATCTTTCATTTGTACGTCTTGCCAGTAATGAAATATGGAACCACAGAGTAACTTGACTATTGGTTATGCCTTATATGCCGTAAATATTAGGTACTTACTGACATATACAGCATAACCGCAAATTTAATGCTTGACTATTTTTCTATACCAACTCAACCCATTTATGTAATAGTGGCAGTCCAGTCGTAATGTATTGTATTTATGGAGATTTCCAAATCGGAACTTTCTGGATAGCGTGGCGTATTATTCCTCACATTTCCCTCTAAACTTCACCGGCTGTGAGCCTGTGACCAGATAATTATTTAAAAGACAAGAGTGTCTGCACCGCCAGGCCTTTGGTCCGAGGAAAATCCAGTGCTTATGGTGATTATGCCTGGAATCGTAATCGCTGAGAGCATTCTGTTAATTGTCAATGTCATTTTAGTTTTCATTTAATAATTGTGACAGATATGGAAAATAATACAGAAGTAGAGCTTTCCATTATGCCATAGAGGGGAATGAACGTGAAATGGTTGTATTAATTTATGGTAATATATTTGACCTGATAATGAACATCATCGTTGCATCGTAAGTGCTACAACTAGCGTTCCGAATAAATTTGTTGATTTTAAAATGACATCCCATTCATAAAAGCTATGAGCACTCGTAGTACTGTAACCGCTGTACTGTAAAATACGCAAAGAAGTCCTTTTTGACAGATGTCATTGTCAGTTTTTATTATATTTTGATAGATAATGTATAGGAATGACACCTGTCAAAACAGACTTGGATTTTGAGAACTTTAGTCTTCTCTATTTGTCTATAGCGAGCATATTTCAGCATGACTATTTACGAGGGCTGCTACTGGGATTTCAACATTTTTAGACGCAATATATGACCTCGATGGAAAAATTCGTTCTTTTTTTGAAATACCGGCCGCTATTTTTTTCCTTATGTACGGTAGTGTTTTGTTTCTGATGGGTTTAAAATGTCATATCGCTGAAATGATGGAACTCACACGTGAAAATATTCGTGCTATGATTTATTACGATTTTCGACGTGGTTTAACGCAACAACAGTGCGTAGATCATTTAACTTCAACTTTTGGTGTTGAAGCTCCATCAAAAACCACTGTGTATCACTGGTTTAGTGAGTTCAATCGTGGACGGAGTAAGCTCACGGACGAAGTTAAGGAAGGTCGCCCGAAATCAGTCGTTGTGCCACAAAACATTGAAGCTGTACGAAAACTAATTATGCATACCGTCATGTTACGTATCGCGAGATAGAGGCTACTCTACGCTATTCCGGATACATAAGTAGCAGCCATCGTACAATATGAAAACTCCAATTACCATGCGAACATCGAATCGTCAAGAATTTCGTACCTACAGCGATAACAGCTAACAATGTTTGCTTATTATATGGAGCGCGCAAGTCGGCCATTCACACAATACTCGACCGTATCAATGATTTTAGTAGTGCAATTCATGATTACTGTGATTTGCGATTGTGAACTCTGTATCGTTCATCTATGTTGCATTGTTATTTGACGTCTATGTTGTATATACAGGGTTACCTGTATATACAACATTCGGCAAAGCGGCAAAAATCTAGCCTCCTCACTGGATCCCCTTCCTCTATAACATGTACCGGCGTGTAATGATATGGGTACAGGCCGGCAGTGTTAACAATGAACCATACTCTCCACTGCGAAATTCCAAATTCTCGGGCAACAACTGTAGTTGAAATTGTAGGATCTGATCTAAACCGTTGAACTATTTCACTATCTTCCAACGTATGTTCGTCATTATCAGATACTCTTGGTCTACCCAAGTCTGATCGTCGCCTTGAAACACTGCCAGTCTCTCTGAGCCGCCGGTAAACTCTTTCAAACATAACTCTTTCATAAATTTTACATTAATTTCACTACTCCTTTTAGGACTTTTACCAAAGATTATTCCAAGAAATCTAATAGCAGCCTACCTTGTTATACCTTGTTGAATAGCTAATGAAACGTAGATATTTTTAAAGATGTCTGCAGCCTACGTGTCATAGATTTTTTTTTTACTATTGCTGGTTGAAGTTTGATTTGTACTGATTTTTGTTTGATGCTATAACTATCAATCTTCTATCTACAACCTATTTAGTTGAGGTAACTCTATTTTTATTTTGCATTATGATGAACAAACTAATCTGCTACACAAAAATAGTATAAAACTAAATATTTGAATTATAATAAACAAAAAAAATGGGCCAATAGACAAAAATCGGACATTTTTTTTCAAAAAAGTCTTTAAAGCCTTATAACTTGAAAAGGGTTAAGTTGGGGGGCGGGGTTCCAAGGGGAAATCTATCAGAAATGGTGGGAACCACGACCCCCTAACGGGGTTCGCACGACTTACCAGGTAACCCTGTATATTAAAATACTTCGCCAGAAACTATTTCGCCTGGATCGGGATTTGCACCTGCATTTATCAATTTGACTTTATTAATAACTAAATAGGTATCGGCTATATAATCTATTTATCCATCAAATTTTGCGGTTCATATCTCAAAAAAAAAACGGACCCTCATAGGATCACTTTGTTATCTGACGGTCAACGAGTCAACGAATCGATCCTGTAAGCACTACTCCCTAAAAAAAATTAAATAATTTTTTATGTGATAATTTGATAAACGATCAGACTGCCGTAATGGTAAGTGGACTTATAGTACATGTGGTTTCCGTGAAATTCGCGACATATCTACAACCCCCCCCAAAAGCCACAGTGTATGTTGCCAACGTGTGATATAAGACGTAAAGCCACAGTACTCAGTAATTTTACTACCTATTTTATCCTTCACACCGAAATCCAGCAATACAAACACTGCTATTTTGCTGCAGAAATAGGTAAAGGCGGGTTTATATTTGTCTGATGTGTTGTGACGTGACGCGTCAGAACGATATCGGTTTCATACATTTAGTATAGTGACCCTCATACTAGTTCTTATCCGACCCGCCTGACCCCATCATTCGCTTAAACGAATCTCTTCCGCCAGCCAGTCGTCCGGCAAGCCATACACCCACGTCCACGTTTCGCTCACTCACCGCGCTCGTCGGCGAGCGCGAAGACCCGGGCCACCCATCCGTCAAACATATACCCGGTACCATCACGTACCGGGTAGATTCTCACCCTCCACTACACGGCGACGGCGATTTTGAGCGTTCGAGTCATTAGACGGCGCGCTCAAGTTGCGTCGACAACCTTTGTTTCGACCCTAACGACTCCGGAACGGTCGCTGGTGTCGTCACACTCATTGCAAAGCTGAACATAGCCATCTGAGACTTCAACATAGGTCCGCCCAAAAAAAAAAAGCTCATACTAGTAATGCGCGTTGTGTTGTGATGGCTTGCGTTGTATGTATGAAACGATACCGTTCTAACCCATCACGTCACAACACATCAGACGAATATAAATCCGCCTTAAGACGCAAACAAGTACCCAAGCTGAAGATCTTGGTGTATGGTCTTCGTAATCCAGGCTTCAGATGAAGAATTCCGTGATCAAAAACGAACAGCTTTATACTGTTATTTTTTCCAACAAGTTCTTATTATGTTGAAAGATTTGTCTGCAACACAATATTTCTAGTTGAATGACATCATTGACATCTTAGGAAAGCAATCAAATGGAGCATATCTGTTAGTTACTCGTCTCGGAGACTGACCCGATGTCGAGATAACTTGGTACTTTACGCCAGAGGTTGAGAAACAATCTCAATAACTTACCTTCAATATTTATTTGCAATATTTTCAAAGCTTAATTCGACCATCTTATGATTTATAATGTAGGGAATAAAATGATATAATTTTTTCCCATCTGGTTTTTGTGAACAAAATTCTTTAGGATGTAGAAACAAAACGCATTTATTTTTATTGTCTATGGTCATTGTTTGACCTAATGCTAAGGTATTCGCTACTCTAGATTTTCTGGAAAGAAAGTTTTATTAAACTAATTTAATTACAAACAAATGCAGTTATAAATAAAACTATTGATGAGTTAGCTGTATGTATGAACCGATTCTTTTGTTTATTTACAGTCAAGTTGACAACTTCCTTTAATACGTTATCTATGGTTGTCATTGTTGGTTCGTTGGGTTTAAAGTCGTTACCTAATGTGAATTGTCTTTTTAGTGACCAGTGTCACGTTAAACAAATTATAATAGTAATAATAATAAAAAAACTATGAATGCAACGGTTCCATTCCTTTCCGTTAGCTTATTTATTAGTCTTGTTTAGTTTTTCAAATATCATTCATTTCGATACATAACAAATGTACCAATATGTCGAAGTCTAAATGTATAGAAGTCTTCGTAAAAGTAAAAAAATATTTGTTGTTTTTATATTAAAAGTTCCAAAAAGTGTTACCAGTTTGACTTTTCACAATTTAAGTAAAGGAAGTTGGGTTCAGATTATTTACATGAGGCTATCTTCTAATTGCCGACACTGTAAAAATATAGGGAAAAAAAATTGCCCTTGCTGATTCTTTCCAGTACAAGTCTTCTCATCGTAGACTAGTGAACTAATGGCGTAATATTATTTACGTGGAAAAATTATTGTAAAAATCACTTTTGCACGTGCAAAGAATACATTTTTGATTTAAACTAGACAAAGAGGTACCTACTGTATCCTTTTGTCCATCTAGGATGGATTCCATTTTGTACTATTTGGAGAAAAGATCTATAATGCTATTTATATTTTGTCTGTTCCGGGATCGACGGTACTGTTCTCTCTCAATAAGTTAATGCTATCGTGCAACATCGCAACCTCTGTGGCTGTCAGGGCTGTCGCTCGTGTATTTATTACGGTACCATTATTATAATTTCATGTAAGTTTATAATTAAATGTAAAGGAAGTGGATCAAAGAAATAGATATTCATCAGCAACATATATTATATTTAAAAGAACCACATTCCGAAGATATCAATTACATTTTTATAATTAATAAACATATTTTAAAGTAAAGATGACAGAACATATTATCGTGTCAATAGCTATCGTAAATCGTTAACCTCATTGTAAACCAAACATCTATTACTTAAGAAGGTTTTATATGAAATCACATATCTATATAAATAAAAATGAATTGTTGTTCGTTAGTCTGCTTAAAACTCGAGAACGGCTGGGCCGATTGAGCTGATTTTGTTGTGTTGTTGTTTGTTTTAAAATGTTTGTCGTAGTCCAGGGTAGGTCTAAACGGTGAGCAAATAAGGAAAAATTGCGAGTAAGATAGAGTAAGACGACAATTTCATTTTCCATATAAAAGTTGATCACTTACTTTCTGTCAAACATTTGACGTTATTTGTACTCTCAGTTCCACTCGAATTGAAGAACGCATTAAAACAAGACTTTTGAAACGACAACATAATATCAACTTTGCTTATAAAACATTGTGTATTTAAATTTCACAATATAAAAATAATTAATGTGTTGACATATTTGATGGGTGCAAAAATATAAAAGCAACAAATTTCAATAAAATTAAAAAAGTATTGTGTCGTGTGTTTGTGACTTACTAAATATGCCTCCAATAATTAGGCGGTACGAAGTTCACCGGGTCAGCTAGTTTAGCAATAAAGATTGATAAAATCGTATAATATATTTATATTTTAATAAATATAATACAAACTAGCTGTGTCCACGACTTCGCCTGGGTGGAATCGCAATTTAAATTTTAGGTAGCATTTTTAATTACTGAGAGTTTTATAAACGTAAGAGTAGACAAATATAATCAGAAAGTTTGAACCGCTAAGCTATCGTTAGTTACACGTGTTATTGTTAGTCAACCATACAAGGTAGACATATGCTGTCGTGGGATAGTTTTTATATAATTTTAAGGAGAACATTTCCGTCATACAAAGTTGCACACGCAACGAAAGCTGAAAAAATGGAGTAACTTCTCCCATTTCCCAACATTTCCCTTCACTGCTCTGCTCCTATTTATTGTAACGTGATGAAAAGTATACTATAACCAGCTCAGGAGTATGAAAAATAATTATAGAGAAAATGTAAAATCTGGTTATTAAATAAATTTTTTTTGTGAACACCCTACCGCAGGTAGATAATGACTTATCACGTAACGCACTAACTATACGAATTCAACAATAACAAAGCATTATTTCTCGGTCGAGTATTAAACTTCGCAACACATTTCAAACCTTGACTAGTTTTTTTAATAATTACTTTTAGTGTTGTTTTATTTTTCTTGTTAATAGACAAATGAGTTATCGCTGATAATCTTATCGTGTTATCGAGAGAGAACTATGATAGTTGTGAAATTAAATAGTAGTGATGAGTGATGAGATGACAGTTCATTGGCGACATGAGTGCGTCCGATTACTTGGTACATTTTAACCAGCGCGATTCGAATGCAGAGGTTGTCATAAAAAGGTACACGTTTATCACTCGATTTTATAAATGCTCACTTTTTATAGCATTTGGTGGCTCCAGTAAATGTAATATTTTATTTATTCGCGCCAATCACAGATCCTATTGGGTTGGATTGAAAAATTATCGGAACTCGATCGTAGAAGACTATGAATCCACCAGGCAAATGCATTGAATGCGCAAGCGCATGTGATTATTATTATTATTCGTGTAAATCGGAGCTGATATGCATCACTGCGACCTATTAAGATCTATTGTGACCAGCCTCCTATGTAGGTTCTATGTAGGCCCTACAGTAGCTCCCTTAACTGGGCACTGACCAAGAAAGATAAGATGTTCCCAGTTCGGATTGTTTTTATTTCATCTGGGTCAAGGATGTGTTTCCCCAGGTGTCTGTTTCTTTTGTGAATCAGCGGTTCACAGTAGCACAAGAGGTGTATTGGTGTTTCACGCTCTTGTTCGCAGACTCTGCATGTGTCAGTGTCCTTAAGTTTCATGTTGTAAAGGTGTCTATTCAACTTGCAGTGACCGGTCAAAGCCCTAACCATCACGCTCAAGTTACTCCTGTTAAGCTTTAATAGCTCGTCAGTGCGTTTGCGAGAGTATGGTTCGATTAGTGCTTTTGAGTGTGTCATCCCGGACGTACTGTGCCAGTCTGCTTTCGCCTCGTTAAGAAGGCGAGTTTTCAGGTATTGCATGGCCTGGTTCTTTGAGATACCACAGATAGGCTCTGGGCCGAACTGTATTCCTTGAGCCCCAGCCCTGGCTAGTTCATCGGCCTTCTCATTGCCGGTTATTCCAGAATGACCTGGCACCCATTTGAGAGTGATTTTGTTCTTTTTCCCAGGTCATTGAGTTTTTTTCACACAGTCTTTTACTTTTACTAGCTTTGATTTAAGTGTGTTATTGTTTATTGCTAGTAAAGCTGCCTGACTGTCTGAATTAATTACGATTTTTTGGTTTACGTAGTTTCGTTTGCGGTTCGCTTGTACACATTCAATTATGGCACAGACTTCCGCCTGGAATATAGTGGCATACTTTCCCAGGTTTATGCTTTTGCTAACCCTGGGTCTGCCCCCATATATGCCACATCCTACGTTAGCCCCCATTTTGGAGCCATCGGTGAACCACACCAGACTCCCGTCATTTAAGGGATCTCTATGTCGGCCTTGCGCCCAGTCTTCTCTCTTGGTGATTTCCACAGTGATATAAGCGCATGTGATTCGGTACTTTTAATACACGGAAGTCAATAAAACGACACCGCGAAATGATTCGCTCCAACAAAACAGTTTAGCAGCTATTCTATCAATTGTTGTTTTTGCCGTTCGCTCCGGTCGGTGACTGCTCGCACCAGGTTCGCGGCTCTTTTTAGGTCAAACGTAATAGCCAATAATGGAGCCTCGGTGACTCAATCCGTACTAATATTATGGATGGATGAATAAAATTACTGAATGAAGCTTTACAATAATATAGCTTATTATACATCATTATAACACACAGGCTACAATTCATAAAGATATACGTCACGCTAATATTAGCTATTCGAAATAATATTCCAGCGCAGATGAAGTCGCGGGAACCGGCTAGTTTTTATATAAATCATAGTTCTAATACACTCCAGCTATAACCCGTCTGTGGCTAGTTTAGTTTACTTAATCATTTTTGCATCACATAATTGTGTGATGCCATCATTGCTAAAACGGTTGGTCTTAACCCCACAAGGCAGTATCACACAGTCCGAATATTAGTCCGATACACACCGGAAAGGAAACGCGAAAACATAGTGAAGCAATATAGTTTTTTCGTTTAAAACTAACTAAATACACATGAAATCATATAATGAGACAGCTCGACAGAGTTCAAATAGTATTCACGGGTTGGTCATAAACATTATTTTTTTGTGAGTCTCTGGAATGCTCTATCAATGCATGTCCGTCTGAGACATGCATTGATAGAGTTCCATAGACACGTATAAGACAAAAGGAACTAATAGCAGGACACAAAGCTAATATGATGAACAGGAGTTTGAAGATCGAGGTTACTATCGTCATTAACCACGTTAACGATCGCAAAGGTCCCCAGACTGATACCTAGATTTCAAACGTCTTGGTAGGTTTCATGGCCCTTATGGCCCTTAAGGCTGAGTTTAGTAGTTCGGTAGGTCACGCTGGTCAGATCGCTCTGGCCGGCGTGAAGTCTGACATAATCACCATGATACCGTTACGGTGGTATCCTGGGCATGTTTCGTGCTTCTTGTGGGGATTCTCCGCCTCTCTCTCCTGAAACGTATTGGTATTATAACATGAATCGCATAAGATAGTAAATAACAAATAACTCTGATATGATTTGATTTTTGTTATAAGAGATGTGGTCGAATTCTCATAAACAGAAGACAACCAAGCTATTCAATTTATTTAGATATTAATTAATGTCGCACAAACAGGTGCTGAAGCCCATTCGCATTAATTTCAACAGTTGAAGATTGGTTTTGGTAATGTTTCGTATTCGTTTCAATTGCAATTGAATTTGGTTGAGACGCAAATCGGTATCGCACAAAGCATAAACGTTAGGATCCATAGACACAAGCATACAATATGTTTTTTTTTTGTCTTAAAAATAGTTATTTTGACAGCGATTTTGTTACAGTTTCGATTTAAAGCGCTGTCAAAAAATTGTGCGTGATGACCAACAGCGAGCGTGTCAACCTTTCACAAACGTTCAACCGAAGTTGGAACGCAATGAATGTAAAACGTTACGTTAGTACCATACGGAATTTTAAGGATCGGATTTGTTTTTCTCTGGAGAGGCTGAGAATTCTCACAAGGAGCACGAAACGTGCCCAGGATACCACAGCAACGTCAAGTGCTACGATGATTACGTCAGATGGCCATACCGGACGGAGCGGCCCGACCGGAATGACCTATCGACTAAACTCAGCCTGAACCTTGGCCTTAAGGCCCTACGGCCTGGATGAAAGGGTGCAGATCGGATGGGTATGGCTTTTTTTTATAGGATAGGGCACCAAAGGAGCAAACGCCTGATGAGCTCACCTGATGGTAAGCGATAACCGTTGCCCTTGGACACCCGCAACACCAAAGGAGTCAGATGCGTTGCCGGCCTTTTAAAAGGGAAGAGGGGGTTGGGCCTCCGGTACCCTCACTCACTCGGCGAAACACAGCGTAAGCGCTATTTTGCGCCGGTTTTCTGTGAGGCCGTGGTATCACTCCGGTTGGGCCGGCCCAATTCGTGCCGAAGCATAGCTCTCCCACGGTAAAAATATTACAAAAGCTTAATCTACATAACATTAGCTATCTAATAGTAAAAAAAACGTTTCTAGCTAACATTACTTGTGGGCTGCGATGTCTGTGTTTGATTTTGCTAACGAATCTAATTTCAAGACTATGCTGTGTTTAGCTAGTCAATATATATACGATAATTTAGTTTTTGTATATAGAAACTATAATAAATTCAATAAAAACAGTGATCTACATAATGTGAATACTAGAAACAAAAATAAACTTTGGTGAAACTTTTATATAGACCGCAGCCCATTGAACTTTATCTCACTTGTATAATGTTGAAAGTACTCATTGCATTCTTTATCCCCGTTACATAAATGCTAAGTTGAATTGTTGTTTGTACTATCGACAAAACTCGTTCGTCTCCGCTTTTTCCATCTAACAAGCCAAGTAAATGCGAAGGACAATTACTAGAATTGTTTTGTTATTGTTCCCATTCGATCAGCCGCGGCGTCTTATTGACTGTAGATTTACGATGTGTGGAAATCGCTTGATGGACTAGCATCTACTTACAGCCATTTCGTGCATTATTTAATAAAGGCAAACATACAGCAACATATATGTACAAAAATATGAGAAATATGTATGTCTATTTATGTTTGCACTATTAAAAATAGTATTAAGAAACAAAAATCAAAAAGGTTATACAACAGAAAAAAATTTTTGAACACTAGCAACAATAAGCAACTAGGTACAGACATAAGATCTTTCACCCAAAAAATTTTTGAACACTAGCAACAATAAGCAACTAGGTACCAACATAAGATCTTTCACCCAAAAAATTTTTGAACACTAGCAACAATAAGCAACTAGGTACCAACATAAGATCTTTCACCCCAAAAATTTTTGAACACTAGCAACAATAAGCAACTAGGTACCAACATAAGATCTTTCACCCAAAAAATTTTTGAACACTAGCAACAATAAGCAACTAGGTCACAGTAACGCCAGGAACACCACTACAGAAAACGGCAACATTTTCACTACTCTGGATTGTCTTGTGCACTACATTGCGATCTTCCCATGAAAGAGATTTATCTGTAGTTGGTACTTGTATAGTTTACGTTTAATATTGTAATGTTTGTGAGAAGTCTAGTGTGTACGCAAATACCAACCATAGACAAAAGTTTGGGACATCTTTACGGTTATTTAAGATTCTTATAATTTAGGATACATTAGTTATCTGAATATAGAATTATATATTTAAGTTTGGACCTACAATCTAATAGTTTCATAAGTGATCTCATTCCAAAAAAAAAAATCTAAAGATTTTTTTTGCAAATATGACGATATTCTGTGAATAAGAACATTTTCTTTTCAATCATGAGCTTGAAAATTCTGGATCAAATCACAAGTTATTTAAAAAAAACCATTTCACATTGTAATTACCTTGCAGGAACGTGTCCCGGTCTCCGTCGCCATCGCTGCGCGCACCAGACGGCCCGGACAGTTTGGAAAATGACAAGGTAAGAACTGACGAGTAATCTATACATATAATAAGACAGTAAAAATATTTTGTCTGTACATTTAGTATTTTTGACTGAAATGGATAGAGGGGCACTTAAATAGATTATTAGAAAGCAAAAAAATTTTTTTTGGAATTTTTTGTCTGTCTGTCTGTCTGTATGTATGTTCACGTTTATCTCCGAAAGTACTGAACCGATTTGCTTGAAACTTTCACTATTTGCTTTGTTTTAACTCAGAATAATATCTAAACTTTGTTTCATCAAAATCGGTTCATTAAAAAAAAAGTTATCGTCATTTTAATGAAATCAAATCAAATAAATAAAACTGGAGTGTCATCTGTGAAAATTGAAGACGGTGAAATTTTAATCAAAAGTACTGTGAAAATAGTATTTGTGGAAAAGCTCATTGTTTTGTGCCATACTATACATACATACATACTAATATTATAAATGCGAAAGTAACTCTGTCTGTCTGTCTGTCTGTTCCGCTTTCACACCAAAACTACTGAACCGATTTAAATGAAATTTGGTACACAGATAGTCTGGAGCCTGAGAAAGGACATAGGCTACTTTTTCATGCAAAAAAGGTTGTAAAGGGTTGTAAAAGGTTGAAAGGAGGGATTATTGGTTGTATGGAAATATTGTTAAAACTACTGAACCGATTTAAATGAAATTTGGTACACACATAGTCTGGAGCCTGAGAAAGGACATAGGCTACTTTTTCATGCAAAAAAGGTTGTAAAGGGTTGTAAAAGGTTGAAAGGAGGGTATTGGTTGTATGGAAATATTGTTAAAACTACTGAACCGATTTAAATGAAATTTGGTACACAGATAGTCTAGAGGCTGAGAAAGGACAGAGGCTACCTTTTAAAGCAGAAAAGGGTTGTAAAAGGTTGAAAGGAGGGGGTGAAAGGTTGTATGGCAGTATTGTTAAAACATATCCTTCCTGTGGGAAATTCGAATATAACGCGGGCGAAGCCGCGGGCGGAAAGCTAGTGCTGAATAAAACGACTTACTATTCTCAGCGTGATTCAATATCGGGGTTATCGTGTGCAAAACATTTTATATTTATCAAAGACAAGACAAATGTCTGAAGAGTTATTTTGTCATCTTTACTCACCACAGCTCATTTACCGAATAGAGTGAGCCTACCCTAACTATGTGAGGGTGATTAGGCCTTAGTCAACCACGCAGGTTAGCACGAATTGACGGACCACATAGTTCTCCGAATTTCCAGGCGTATACAGGTTGCCTCACGACTTTTTCTTCGGCTTCATATAAATGTACATACAGAGCGTCAGATAAATGTACATTTAAAATTTAATAAACGGAAAATACATTGCAGTATGGACCCGCATAACCTGAATCGTAGACCGAGACCGCAGCGCCACCAGCGCCCTTTGTCTTTAATGTACGAGTCGTATATTAAAGATAAAGTCGTGTAATACGACTAATAAAGGGAACATTTTACCTTATGCAGAGAAGTCGTAGAAATTTCCAAAAGTAGTCATGAATAATCGGGGAAATATGCGCTAAAGATTGGACCGTTAAGGAAACTTCTGTATAATATAGTCTTAAGATAAATTAAAAACTAAATGAAATCGGTTCTAGATTCTAATATAGATACTGTCATTGTAAAACAAGTCTAGAAAACTAGAAGAATCAACGCAAGAGATTATAAAATTTTACGCCAGCTTTTCTGTCCCGAAGTTTTTTGAAGTTGTTTTAAATTCGTTTTTGCTTATTTTTTTTTTTCATTACTTAGGTATATTTTTGATGTTCCAATATAAGTGCGGTTCTTGTAGGACTTTAGCTGTATATCTTGTAGGATATTAGCTGTAGCTAGATTTATTTATGATTGTGCCTTGACTAAATGTTCTGCTTGTGGAGTTGGCAATGCGTGACATTGCCTTTTAGTTAGAGCGTTTCGTGTATTTTCAGGGCCTTTATTGCCCAACCTTTTGTAGTTTTCGTTTTTCGTGGCAACAAAACAGAATGTGGCGTTGCGTACGTGACACGTGTGCAAGATGCGTAGAATGCAATTGTAATGGATCGTTATGATGCACACAACAAAAATATCTTTTCTTTATTAATGTCAAATAATTAATGACATATTAATTACTAATAGTAAATCAAAGATATACTTTATTAATAATAGGCGTATTGATGTAAATAAACAACGCGATTTTCAATATTGACGTGACAAAGAAGTGGTGATTAAAAATAAATAATATCATGTTGGCTACAATGACACGCCACGTTTACAAAGCGTGATAATCAAGGTGAGATGAACGAGCAAAAATCGAACCGAGAATTTAATTTAACGCTTTTTTATACACAGGGCTTGTTTGAAAATGTTAATGAGTCGTGTCCGGTGTTGGCAAACGTGCTCTTGCGCAGGCGTCAAGGTCGCTGAAGCAATCAGTTCTTTTACGAGTTGCCTTCATGCGTTAGTTTTTGATGGATATCTGAAAACGTGAAGTTGCTTATGCGTACAAATGGGGATTGTTTCATGTTGAATCTGAAAAATTATTCTAGACGAAAAACAAATTTATCGAATGCTTTATATCTTGAATCGAATGCCAAAGAAATCCACGTTCATTTTACAAATACAAAATGTTAAATTTAATTTACCAGGAGCAAAACAGCAGGGAGAAAAATAATAAAAAAAACAAAACCATTGTTTTAGTAAAAGTCATTAATGTTTATTGATTCACTTTAATTGAGTACACATTATGATTATAACTATAACATACATATATATACAACAACCATATACAAAATAGTACAAAAACAAAAGAAATTTATCAATTACTTGCCAAAACTTCATAAATAATTATATATACACACACGCGCTTGTTTCATCATTTTCAGTCGACAGACTCCACGTCACATGACTGCTAGATGTAGACCAATGATCTCTATACCGGTTGGACCTGCGCTGCTAGCGTCCAACATGTCCCTGTGATCTTCATCAAATCGTCTACCCATCCTGTGGAAAGCCTATCAACTACGGCGTCCGGCTTATGCTTGCCACTCGAGGACCCGACGACCGTCAGTCTTGCGAGCAATGTTCCCTGCCCACTGCCATTTGAACAGAGCAATTCTACGGGTTGTTTCCAAGTCTTGCAACAATCATGTAGAGACGTTACACTCTGTCGGTGGACTCCTTTGGGTGGCTTCGAGCGTCCTTATAAGCTTGTTAGTCAAAACTCAGTTTGATCCATTCAAGCCGTAGCGCTCATATGGCCAAGGCTAGGCTGAGTTTAGTTGGTAGGGCACGTGGTCAGACCGCTCTGGCCGGCGTGGAATCGGATATAGTGTCAAAATCCGAATGTCACGGAGGACTTGCAGTTGCGGGGGTATCCTGGGCACGTTTCGTGCTCCTTAGTGATGGATTCTCAGCCTTCCTCCCCTAGGGAAAAAGACTTAGTTTGCGTCATTTGTATTGCAGAGCAGCGAAACCTCCCTCACAGTTCCATCAGGGTCCGGCGACTCCGCCTCGGCGTCTAGCGGCAGCGAGCTGAACACCGTCATCGGCGCCACGCCGCCCAAGGCAGATAATCCGAAACAGGTACATTATTTTTAGTATTTGTTACTTTGTACTTTATTATGTGATAAATAAATAAAAAATACACCACATTCCGTCACCGACTCCGTGAATATCCTACTCGATTGAAAATCCAACATTATTCTTGTTTTATTTTGTTAAACCAAAGTAGACTTTATTGAACGTTAATAACATTTATAAGTTCAATAAAGTATACTGGAACGACTAAGAAAACTTTCGCATTTTCTTCTTATTCTATATACTTACTACTAATGTAATTAAATACATAGTAACAATCGAAGACAAAAAAAGTGACGTTAGTTCTGTCAAACAAATTTAATGTCATCATATGTCATTTCAAGTAGGAACAAAAAACTGCCACTTTACAAATCTTTTTGACAAATTGTCATACGCATATTTCGCCTTTTATAAATATACTTTTGTTTCTAGTTCGTGAGGTTATTCAAACGGCCCGTCAGAATCATTTTTCTTGTCCGATTCATTACCAGTAAAATTTTTAGTGTTCGCTTCCGACATTACTGTGTAACTTTTGTGAGAATTAAAATATATAACCATTAGCTTTTCAATATTTTCTGGCTTCAATGAATATCTCCGAACGTCTAAAATCCATATGTGTAAAACTAAATACTTTTAATTTAAAAATTCACGGGATTATTTCTGCTCTTTAAAATTAATCTCGGGATTTGTGGCATATCCATTTTTTTCTTTTGCTGTTTGAAATCAGTGTAAGTACATGTATAACTCTACCTAATTCCGACCTCTGGTTATTACCTTGTCTTCTGTACCTTTTTTTTTGTTCCTCTGAGGAAAATGCATTGAATTGCATACCCCGGCTGCGGAGAGCCGGCGGTTATGTGGGGCTCTCCTCCCCAGAAGGGGGAGGCCTACCCACTAAAAACCTCAGCGATGGCCATCCTCAGGCGTTGTAGGGGGCTCAGGATCGAGTGTCGCATCTGAGGACCCCCGGCCTTTGCTCCCCTGGGTGCGCTAGGGGAGCCCTTCTCGGGGAGGATTCTTGGAGGGGATCCAACCTCCTACGGCGTCACCCCCCGGCCATCCGGGGTGAGGTCCCTCCCGGGTCGCCTCCACGGGTGCGAACTGCGTCGTTATCTTCCGTACCTACATGTAAATACTGTTTGTCTAAAGTCTGATTATTTAATTCACTGGAGTAAACTGACAGATGCTAATGTCACATTGTAAAAATTATGCTGCCATATTTATCGTACTAGTGAGGTGACCTGCAAATATAATTGGATAAATTGAATAAATCGATAAGGACTTCACCCTTCGTTGTTATTCAGATCACTCACACAAAGTCAGTAACAACTATTATTTAAAAAAAGTACTCAATTAATTATAATATAGGTAGGTACATGAATTCTATCAGATACAAAAAATGAATTTCACTCACTTGCTAGCGTTCCCGAACTATGCGTTCAGTTAATCAGTAAATCAATTTTTTGAGCTGTAATTATTCGAACATTTGGAAATACTTTAATTTTAACGTTTTTGAAGAGAAATCTGCAGCTTTACAAAGAAAGTATGAATCTCCGAAAAAAGCGGAATGTGTGTCGATATATAATTCGAGTAATTACGCTATTTCAAAGCTATCACCTATTTGCCCTAAAGGTACCATGCTAATATTATTACATCGATTAAACAAAATTGGATCAAGATTTCTTAATAAAGTAAATAAAATGAGTAATGTGATTTGAGGACGGAATGAAATTGAATGAATGAGTTTGATTTCAATATTCTAGTCACAACACTATTTTCTGTTCATCATAAAGTGGTAACACCGTAAACGTCAGTTTACTCCAGTGAATTAATGATTAGACTATATAGAGCTGTATATTTTTATCTGTAGCCATATTATTTTTACCCCTTTTTTCCCCTGAGAAAAATGCATTAAATTGCATACCCCGGCTGTGGCGAGCCGGCGGTTATGTCCTCCCCAGTTATCTCCTCCCCAGAAGGGTGAGGCCTACCCACTAAAAACCTCAGGGATGGCCTTCCTCAGGCATGTAGGGAGTCCTCGGAAACACCGAGCGACTTCCGGGAACCCCCAGCCTCCGCTCCCCTGCCGATACAGGGAGCCGTTCTCGGGGGAGGCTACAATACCCTACTCACACTTAACCATTTTTTTCCATTTATAGCAACATTCAAAATACTTAAATTCGCAAATTATTCAGATTTATCTTAAGAAAGAGAAAAACATTCAAGACATCTGAATCCCATGTTATATAGCTTCTACCAATTACACACAATCACGCTATGCCATTAACCAAAGTAATGCTAACACAAGTAAAAAACGTGTCGCGTTGTGGCCAGCCAGCGCCGCCCAGCGCGGGGCGCGGCGGGGAGGGCGCCGCCCGCACCAAGAAGAAGAGCTGGTACAACGCGCTCTACCCCACATACAAGAGCAAGTCCGATGACTTCAAGCGGCTATTCAAGGACTTGCCTGATGACGAGAGGCTTATTGTGGGTAAGTTCATCATCATCTTCTTCACCGCTTCATAGTCCATTGGTTGAGGTAACCGAGTGGTGATCGCAAGTTCTGGGATGCTCGCTGACAACGTTTTCATTGCAGCCTTATTAGTGCGCTGTGGTCTCGGCACTGGTCGACGAATCGAAACGATTCGGGGGCTCAGGATCGATTCTGCCATATACCAATGTTATTTATGGTAAAAAAAATACGATTTTTTTATCATCTGAAAAGTTACCCTTTTTGAGTTACGTCGAGTTGTCACTTCAGCGCTGATAATGGCGTGTTGATCGTAATAGGTCATTCAAATCCATACCGAATCACAACCACGCTTGCATAATGCGTGTTGACCAGCCCGAATTCAAAGGTATCCGTGAAGTCGACCGTATGCAAGGGCTCCCTTCTTGTAGAAGCGTTCACATTTGCAAAATATATGCCTGTCACTTAAAGATCCCTTAAAAGCGAGCAAAATTCCCTGCTCACTGCCACTTAGTGAGAGCAATTCTTCAGACTATGTCGGTGACTTTGGTTATTGTGCGGATTTCGCTAGATCTGATTCTACCTTTGAATTTCTTTGCAAGGGTATGCAAGGTCTCCCTTCTAGAGGCATTGCCATTTACAAAATATATGCATGTCACTTAAAGATCCCTTAAAAACAAGCAAAATTCGCTGCTCACTGCCACTTAGTGAGAGCAATTCTTCGGACTATAGCGGTGACCTTGAGTATTGTGCGGATTTCGCTATATCTGATTCTATTTCACAGAGAATATCCATGCATGACATTCTCCGTTGTCCTTTGAGTGAGTTTGAGCCTCTTCATTAGATCGATTGTAAATGGCCAGGTTTCGCTGCCATGTGTCATTGGTAACGATTCAGACTTTCGTTTTGAGGCAATTTTCCAAATTAAATACATATATGTCACGCCTTGTTCCCAATGGGGTAGGCAGAGACCACCTCTCTCCACTTGCTACGATCCTGGTACACTTCTCTTGCTTCCTCCACTTTCATACTTCATCAAGTTTATCTTTCATACCTCCTCTGACCTTCAAAGTAACAAAGTGGCTATCTGCAGCCCACTTTTCGCTCCCACGGGTAACGAGATGTGACGGGTTGCGAACCTCGTTGCCGCCATTCTGGCATGAAATAATATTTCTCTCCATTGGGTTCCCACGAGTAGCCAGGGATACATTGTCGACCCAAACAGAGCCCGCATGTTTGGGCAAGGTTAGAGCCTTGTTCTGGGGTCACCCGGTCCCAGGGCAATGGCACGCTAATTCCAGACTTACCAATGGCTAGGCTTACCAATGGCTTGGCGGAAGGGATTCCCTTCCCTTATTATGTAGGGATTATGTAGGGAAATGTGTAAGGCGAAGGAATGTGGAATTTGGGAAAGCATTCAAATCAAATATAAATAATCTTTATTCAACATAGACCTTTACAGGCACTTATTGACGTCAACAGACAAAACAAAAAAAACAAAGCTTAAAAAAAAATATATATTGACTCGACTCGACCTGTTCGGAAATTGGGAGAGCCTTCTCGAGAAGAACAGGCAAGAAACTCTGAAGGTCTATTTTTTATCTCCTCTTTACAATGTTAATAATTATAATAATATAATATAAAAATACAATATAGTATAAGATACAATCATACACATATAAAAATAATATAATATTATAAATAATGTTGTTACCAAACATGGCTCTATGAATAGTGTCCCTATTCCCAAATAGTGTGATCATTTAGATAGTCACTTACTTTATAATAACCTTTACTCATGAGTGCCTTTTTGATATGGATTTTAAATTTATATAAAGGCAAATCAATGACACTTTGCGGAAGTTTGTTAAACATAGATATACATTTCCCCAAGAACGAACAGCTAGTTTTATGGAGTCTGAACATTGGAACTCGGAAAGAGCAGAAAGACAGAGCAGCAAGAGACAATAGTAGCTCGGGACCTCAAAATAGTGCCGGACAGTCGGCTGAGTACTCCCTGGCTGTCTCCAAATTACACCAGAATGATACCGGTGTTTTTATCAGATCGTACTATAAGAAAGTGATTTGCCGTTCCAAAAATTATTCTATGTCCTGTCCCATATCACAAACATTACCGATGCCAAAATGAGTAGTAATGATAGTTGGTCTGAACCAATTATGACGTTTTGAAGACCCATGCTACCTCAATTCTGATGCGGGTTGTTCTTATGTACTGCAAGGTTTTGGTCTCCCGGCTTGCAGAAATTTCTCTAATTAACCTTGACCAACCATGACATCTTACAACAATTTGATATATTATTAATCGAAACTAAAGAACTCAATTCATAATAAATTTATTCCAACAAGAAGAGGATACTGTAACTACATTTACATTACATTGTACATCTTTTTTGAAAGTATTAATTCTTTTAAGTAGATACTGTTAAATTGATAATCATGTAGGACATAAGGTCCTACATGAGTTAGGTGAGGTGAGGTTCACCTCTGCTTAAGTTTGAAAGTAATTCCTAAAATTTATCTATGAAATCTCTATTTAAACGTCAGGGGCGTGATATGAAAAGTTCGTGTGGAAAATATTATTGCTCCCAGAAACTTCTTAAACTCAGTCACTAATGATAAGACTCCATGAGATCTAATAATATTCTCACTACGCTCGAAACCCTTTAGGGGGGAGGGTATTGTAACGTGGCAGATTTTTCTGATCCTACAAATCTTAATTCGGACACAAATGGTTATTTGCTCATTTCGGAACGTGTCTTGATTTAAATTAAATTGATAATCATGTAGGACACATGATTATCAATTTAAATGTATCTACTTAAAAGAATTAATACTTTCAAAAAAGATGTACAATGTAATGTAAATGTAGTTACAGTATCTCTTCTTGTTGAAATAAATTTATTATGAATTGAGTTCTTTAGTTTCAATTAATAATATATCAAATTGTTGTGAGATGTCATGGTTGATCAAGGTTAATTAGAGAAATTTCTGCAAGCCGGGAAACCAAAATCTTGCAGACGGCTGCTCGTAACTTAAATGTCAGTGTTGGTTGATATTGCAACTTCCTTTGGCCAGATTACTCATGCGCCTTACAAAAGGACATCCTGATGCACGGCCGCTTGTACGCGTCGCCGCGGTACCTGTGCTTCTACGCGAGTATCTTTGGCTGGGAGACATCTCTGTCCCTGCGGTGGAAGGACGTTACCGCCATCACCAAGGAGAAGACCGCGCTGGTGAGTCTCGCGATGTTTCATCTTGTGCTACTTGTTCGACAACCTCCGCAATCGAGTGGTTGGCAACCCGGTTTCAATGGTTAGTAATGGCAATAACGACTGTTTTGTAATAACGAATAACACTGTTGTGTTATTTTCCTATAACTGTTATTGTAAACTGTTGTCTGTTATCCTGTTATATTGCTGTTTTGACAAATGTTGTTGTTGAGTACGATTGTTATTGTTATTATAGCTAGTTATTCTTAACAATGAACTTTCCTTCATATTTTTTCAGGCTTAGGACTGTCAGAATATCAGGCAGTAATTTTAATAACTTAAAAATAATTAATCATAATAATATTCGAGAAGTAATTACATTGGTCAGCAATTATAAAATTTGGCGAGCCACCCAAAAGCAGCATTTAAATAATTTGGTCAGCATACAAAGATTTTGTTTGCAATAAAAAAAAACAGGCAGCAATTCTTGTTCCGCAACTAATTTTGATAATGGTCAAAAATTAAATCATACATAGGCAGCCAACAATAACATGAGTCTGCATAATAAACATTCAGTCCGCAAAATAACTACTTGAGCGGCAAGATTTCATGATTGAGCGGCAGAAAAACATGTCTATAAGCAGTATATTTGATTGGTATGTTAGGTTAGGGTTTTTTTTTTTTTTTTTTTTTTTTTTTTTTTTTTAGTTTTTAGGTTAGGTTAGGTTAGGCATGACAAATAAAGTATTTTTGCTACTCTTATATGCAGCACAAAATGCATTTTTTTGCTTACACTCTGAGTGCTTACCAAAATTTTATTAAACATGAGCAGCTGATTGCAGCTTATATAATTAATATGCTGTACAAAAATAATTACAGCCATCCAGAATGACATAAATTGCTGATTGATTTTGAAATGTTTGCTGACCATGAGTTGCTGACCAATTAGCTATTTCTGCTCACCGTTTTCTGCTCACAGAAATAACAATACTATGCTAACCATTTAATTGACACCCATAATATTCTGGTGTATTTAAAAGTTCATTGATCTGTACATAATTTGTTATTTACATTCGATATTTACATGCAATATTTGCAATATTCTTCCATTTCCATTTATTTACAATATCTACTCTAATTATTTATTAGTTACTTCAAAAGTACACGACACTAATTATTGCAACGAGTAGGTAATTTAATTTGCATACGCGATCACACAACGGCAAATCCAAACACGACACTAATTATTGCAACGAGCACACAACTGCAAATAATGCGTAAGTAAAAAAATGACAACAGCTTAGGCACCAGCAAGCCAGCAACAGTTCACCTAATTGTTATTTCAAATCACACTGTAAATCAAAATGAGTCTAATTGTCATACGCGCGAAGGTACAAAATTGTGAATTTGGGATTAGTAAAATTACTATAAGAAATAAACAAATAGGAACTTTATTTCCTTGTGAGAAAGGTTAATATTGTAAGAATAAGCAGTCGGGCAACAGAGCGAGCGCCTACGCCTGCAGAACGGTTTCAAGTGGCAACAACAACAATGCGACTAAGCGATAATTTTATCAACAGCAACAGCGTTATAACAGTATATACCGTTGTTAAATAACGTGTTATTCGATACGGGAAAATAATTCATTATATTATCTGTTATTGAATGAGGACCATTACTAGTCATTGTTGTTATAATATATTTTTAACAAATTTAATTATTTAAATATATATGTGTGTAGGTATATATATATTCTCTCGTGTCTCTTGTAACGCCGCCAAAGAACGCCGCGTCCCCTGTTGGCGCCTCCGAGCCGCGCGGCTCCCTTTGTCGGCGCGGTATTACAAAGGGGAATTACCTTGGCAGCAAAACCAAAAGGGATTATATATATATATATATATCTACCCGTTACCCTAGGTCCCATAACACATGTCTTACAGAGCTTACTTTGGGCTAGGCTAATTGATGTAAGTGTAAGGAATATTTATTTATTTATTATTTATAAATATTGGCATATTATACTGTATTATCAGCAACGGTTATGGGTAGCGATAGTTGTAGTTAATTGCTTTAGTTATATACACTCATTATTATTACTGTTAATTAAAAAATAAAAAAATTCTGCCCACTATGAAAATAACATACCTTCGCTTAGTAAACAAGGCCTCGTAAATCGTATAATTAGTATGTACACTGGATTGAAAAGCAGATTCTTAAAGTAATGGCATAAATTATGTAATCAGGTCAATCAATATTCGATATAATAAAAATAACTTAATTGCATTGTACAAATAATATACAACCAAAACTAAAGAGAGTGACGAGATTTTGCTTGAACACACATAAGTATATGAGATGATAGTAAGAAGTAATATATTTTATTTTCACGTTGATTGATTTCGGTGATGGAGTTCTACACGCTGTACCCAACCTTAACTTGTCGAATTCCAAGGTGGTGCTTAACTCTTATGATAGGAGCCATTGATGCATCACTTAACTCTTACAAAGTTGTTAGGAGGAAACATGTATGCTAGCAAGTTTTTGCTCTACATCTTCTGATTGATTTTTGGGGGTGATTTTGCAGTTAAAACGCACGGGGATATTACATACATACATACATACATACATACACTCACGCCTTTTTCCCACGGGGGTAGGCAGAGATTACGTCCTTCCACTTGCTACGATCCTTACTATCTCATTTACAGGGATATTACGAGTGTTTATTATTATTTGCGCTCGGAATAGGTAGTTTAATTTTAAGTACTTGCGATTTTGTGACATCAATAGTATGGATATGCCTGGGAACTTACTATTTTCAGAGATTGTAAAAATATTATATTGAAGTTTCAAAATAGTATTTCATCTTTTAGCTTATTGTTCTAATAATAAGTTGTAAAGGTAAAATTTTACAACAACAGCGTAAAGAAACGAATAGCAAATAAAAACAGAAAATTGTATTTTATTTGAAACTAGCGACCCGCCCCGGCTTCGCACGGGTGCAGTGAAAAAATGGTTATGGTGGGTTATCCCTAAGAGATAGACATATACCATCGCGGACTTTTTTGTGGATTTTTGTAAGTTGTACAATACTGTAGTACATTATTTTGGTCTATCTCGTAGGGTTCAGCCAGCGTTTGCAATATAAGCGCAAAAAAACGTGCTTATTACGACATCACATTAGAAACTTTAAATTTATCAGTGTTTCTCTACTATATTATGCATTTATTATACATACAAACCTTCCTTAAGAATCACTCTATCTATTAAAAAAAACCGCGTCAAAATCCGTTGCGTAGTTTTAAAGATCTAAGCATACATACGGACATACAGCGAAAGCGACTTTGTTTTATACTATGTATTGATGATGATATGCTATCCTTCTTTGCAACTAAAACAGTTTTATAAAGCATTTATTAATAGGTAATAGGATTATTGTTTGCTTAAAGTTTACACCATCGTAACAACACTATGTATAAATATAAGTATGTTTATTTTTAAATTTGATTTATATTGTAAACTTGCAATAAATATCTGAACATGATTTTTTTCTTTCTACTCACTCCTATAAACCTACAAATAAACAATAAGTGTAATTTTCATGATTATATAAAATGACACAAGTTCCATTGCATTGCATTATTTAAGATCCTGGAAATCACGCTGATTTTAGGTTTATCCATGTTACGCTTACATTTTTTTTTTTTTTATACACTTACACCAATTAGCCTAGCCCAAACTAAGCTCTGTAAGGCTTGTGCTCCATAGTCGACGTTGACGACCTCCATAGTCGAGTGGATAATACACCGGTTTTCAAGTGTCGCCATCTCTGAGGTCCCGGGTTCGAATCCCGGTGGGGGCAGATGTTTGTGTGATGAATGCGAGCATTTGTACCTTAGTCATGGTTGTTGATATATATTTCAATAAAAATGATTTATATATGTTTAATATATGTATGTCTATCCGTTACCCTAGATCCCATAGCACAAGCCTTACAGAGCTTAGTTTGGGCTAGGCTAATTGGTGTAAGTGCTTACATTGACTTTCTTTCTGCAAGTTCATTAAATTAAACTACCTATTCTACAAAATGCGAGTTAGCCGTGCGGTGTCCTGGCGAGGAGTTCGTCGTGAAAACAGTGTTCGGTATTTATATAGCGACGGCGGTGTTTCTAAAAAGGAGGCCGCGATGTCGGCGGTGTTTCTAAAAAGGAGGCCGCGATGTCGGCGGTGTTTCTAAAAAGGAGGCCGCGATGTCGGCGGTGTTTCTAAAAAGGAGGCCGCGATGTCGGCGGTGTTTCTAAAAAGGAGACCGCGATGTCGGCGGTGTTTCTAAAAAAGGGCCGCGATGTCGGCGGTGTTTCTAAAAAGTAGGCCGCGATGTCGGCGGTGTTTCTAAAAAGGAGGCCGCGATGTCGGCGGTGTTTCTAAAAAGGAGACCGCTATGTCGGCGGTGTTGACTGGCGGCGACATCAATCGATTCCTTGCTGCCGAAATCCCTTTTGATATTTGCCGCCAAGGTAATTGCCCTTTGTAATACCGATTGTATAATGAAGTGATTAGAAAGAAATGTGGTTTGAAAGAGGATATCGTGACAAGAATAGAGAAAGGATGCTTGGGTGGTTTGGGCATGTGGTACGGATGGATGAAAGTAGACTGACCAAAATGATTTATGAAGCTGGAGTGAGTGGAGACACGGGACGAGGAAGACCTAGGCGAACATATTTCGAACAAATCAAAAGTGTCCTCAAAAAAGGCCAGGTCAGAAGTACCCGCAATCGTCGAGCATGTATGAGGAATGTTATGAAAGTAGATGAAGCGAAAGAGATATGTAAGGACCGTAGCAAGTGGAAGGACGTAATCTCTGCCTACCCCCGTGGGAAAAAGGCATGAGTGTATGTATGTATGTAATACCGCGCCGACATCAATCGATTCCTTGCTGCCGAAATCCCTTTTGGTTTTGCCGCCAAGGTAATTCCCCTTTGTAATACCGCGCCGACGAAGGGAGCCGCGCGGCTCGGAGGCGCCAACAGGGGACGCGGCGTTCTTTGGCGGCGTCACAAAAGACACCGAACGTGTTTTTAATTTGTGTGCGGCGCTTTGATATGCCGCTTCAGATTAAACACACCACTCCCCCTTCCCCCTCTCTATTTCATGGATATCACTGCTTTTACCATAGAGAAGATAATGATTGCAAGCCATATACAGAGCTTTCCGGCTAGCTCAGAGGTTTCCAAACTTTTGTGTCGTAGACCCTCTGCCATGTTTTTCGGTTTTGGGTAGACCCCCCCCCCCCTCTGCTTACTTAATATTAAATGCCTACATCCTACAACTTACAAAATTCTATAAACATTTATAATATTTTTTTTACTTCGTAAGTACTTTTATAAATAATTTTATGTCTTTATAAACTACTCAAAACAAAATAGGGCCCACCATGATTTTGTGCTATAATTTATATGTTAACAAATTTAATAGATTTATACGATTGGTTTAGGTTTAATTAGGGTTTAATTAATTAAGTAAACACAGAATTGACGACCTCCATAGTCAAGTGGATAGTACACCGGTTTCAAGGTGTCGCCATCTCTGAGGTACTGGGTTCGAATCCCGGTGGGGGCTGATGTTTGTGTGATGAATGCCAGCATTTGTACCTTAGTCATGGTTGTTGATATTTATTTCAATAAAAATTATTTATATATGTATAATATATGTATGTCTATCCGTTACCCTAGATACCATAGCACAAGCCTTACAGAGCTTACTTTTGGGCTAGGCTAATTGGTGTAAGTGTAACAAATATTTATTTATATTTAGAACTAGCGACCCGCCCCGGCTTCGCACGGGTGCAGTGAAAAAATGGTTATGGTGGGTTATCCCTAAGAGGTAGACATATACCATCGCGGACTTTTTTTGTGGAATTTTGTAAGTTGTACAATACTGTAGTACACTTATTTTGGTCTATCTCGTAGGGTTCAGCCAGCGTTTGCAATATAAGCGCAAAAAAACGTGCTTTTTTACGACATCACATTAGAAACCTTTAAATTTATCAGTGTTCTCTACTATATTATGCATTTATTATACATACAAACCTTCCTTAAGAATCACTCTATCTATTAAAAAAAACCGCGTCAAAATCCGTTGCGTAGTTTTAAAGATCTAAGCATACATACGAACATACAGCGGAAAGCGACTTTGTTTATATACTATGTATTGATTGATTGATAACATTTCTATTGTTTAATTTGATTACGTTACACTAAAATAGACAATTTAGGAGAATTAAGCATTAATTGTACTGGTAATTAAAAAAATCATCAATGGTTTGCTTTTTAAAGTAACTTGGCGGGAATTAGTCTTTAGTATCGCGTAGGACCTCCTCTACTCAGTATGCACTCTCTGAGCCTATCTGGAACACTCGATCAAAAGAGTGATGTTTTCGTCAGGTATTCGTTCCCAACAAAGTTTTAGGGCGTTTATAAGGTCCTGTTAACTATGACGTGGGTGTGGGTTTCTTTGAGACTTCTTTTCAATTGATCCCAGGGATGCTCGATTGGGTGTGTCACAGTATTCGTTAATACTCTGTGGTCATAGATTCTAAGTTATCTATAGTTCTCTCTCAATAAAGATGTCAATGACTAACAAAGTGTCTTGAATTAAATAATTAATAAAATATGGTGTCAGGTGTAAAAGCTATAAAATATTAAAACGTAAGAAAAGCAACATAAAAACAGAAATCATTTAAGAAAAGTGAACATTGTTTCGATTAATAATGGAGAAGATTTCTTCTGATTTTGATTACCATGCATTAGATTTGAACAAGGAATGGTCACGATGGCGACAAGCTTTCTCTATTTATCTTATAGCGACTAAAAAGAATGAGGAGAAGGACGCAATAAAAATTGCAATATTGTTAAACCAACTTGGTGCAAAAGGAATTCAAATTTATAACACATTTGATGTGAAATATGAAAAATTTGATGAGGTTATTCAAGAATTCAACAAATATTTTCAGCCTAAAATTAACATCCTATATGAACGATTCAAATTTAACAAAATAACAACTAAAATTAAGATTGCATTGTTGAATTGTAAAACCTATTAGTAATATATAATAGCAACTAAAATTAAGATTGCATTATTGAATTGTAAAACCTATTAATAATTTATAGCAACTAAAATTAAGATGCAATATTAAATTGTAAAAACTAAATTTATATTAACAACTAAAATAAATTTTAATAATAATAAAAAAGGAAAGATGTCACAGTATTCGTTAATACTCTGTGGTCATAGATTCTAAGTTATCTATAGTTCTCTCTCAATAAAGATGTCAATGACTAACAAAGTGTCTTGAATTAAATAATTAATAAAATAGGTTGAGATCAGGAATCATCGCTGGCCAAGTCAAAACTGAAATATCGGCATCAGAGAGCGCCCTCTGAGTGACACGAGCAGTATGCGCACGAGCGTTGTCCTGCATAAGCATAAAATTACATTCTCGACATAACTGGCCGCAGTGATAGTCCCAGCGTTCAGGATCACCAGCTCTGTTTTGCCAAACAAGCTTATGCCGCCCCATATCATGACACTTGGACCTCCAAACCGATCTGTTCCGTGCATGCACGGTTCAGTAAAACGTTCTCCTTCTCTTCTCCATACACGTACACGTCTGTCATCGCTAAAAAACTTGACCTTACACTCGTCTGTAAAGAGTACTGTCCTCCAATTGTCCATGGTCCAGTCCAAATGCTCACGTGCAAATCTCAAACGTGCTGCCCGATGAGCCCTTGTTAATTTTAAGCAGATAGTACGCATCCTGGAACGTTGCCCTTTTTTTTTTGTTCCCCCTTAGTAAAATGCCCCGGCTGTGACGAGCCGGCGGTTATGTGGGACGAATTCTCTCTGACCCAGATCTTCTACAGAACCGTTGCCATACATTTCGTATAGCTCGTCGTGAAACACCAAGGTGAATAGCAATGGATCTTTGCGATTCTCCCTCTTGAAGCAAAACCACCGCCCTCGTCGCAGTTTCCACATCCATATGACGACGAGAACCTGTCATCGTAAGCGGGAATAATGCCGAAACAAAACAACACAGTTACAATCTTTATTCAACGTACTGCGCTTAATCCAAGACTGAGAACACAAACGAGAAAAATATAACAAGAAATGGGTCAGTTAAGCACTTTGTTTGTTTTTATGTAACCACTTAAGTTTAATAAAAAAGTTAACTTTTTAAACTTCATTATGAAGTCATAAACATGTGTGCTAGAAGTGGTAGTACTTCATTTTGCCAACAATAAGTATACGAGTTATTTTTAAACAGAGACAAAGTTGCGGTGGGCCCTATTTTGTTTTGAGTAGTTTATTAGAAGATAGTTTAATGTAAATAAATAGCTACTATTAGTGTATGTTGAGATCCATTATCGTGGAACCCCGTTTTCATTTCATGAACCGCCAAATTTTTGTTTCTCCGACTCAGACCCCTTGCAGGTTGTCATAGACCCCTAGGGTTCGATAAAGACCACTTTGGGAATGTTTTTGTTTCTGACGAATAAGCGTTGGAGCCGTCTCTGACCGGTGCTGAATCCTCAGCGACATCGAAACCAGTGCTACATAGATATAATAATAATAATGCTCGAAGGGTGGAAGTGTAATAATGTCATAACGCCGACGGCGTCTCGATCGCTGTCGCAGACACACCTCTCTACACCCTTAGCCGTTCACACCAATGTTGCTCTCTTCGCACCAATATTGGTCTGCTTTTTTGGAGGGCCCATTTAGTGAGCGGCGAGTCACCACCTGCCATATTTAAATCAATTAGGAGGCTTTGAGAAGGCAGGTGACTGGAGTCTCTTCCATAGCCCGGTTTTCATTACCACCTAAATCGAAATGCAATAGGCCACAAACGTTTTGACCACTAATGACAATAGTTTCTGTGCATCTAACTAGGTATAGTCTTTGGCTGCATTTTTCATGGTGCAGATAGAGATTAGACCCAGTTGGTACACTCCACGCACACTTTCATTAAATTTCGCTTAAATGGCCTCTACGCGTTGGATCTGTATCCCCGCGCACGCCTTATAAAGGACCGTGTCTTATAAAGATACGTGATTTAAGCTACATAATAATAATAATAATTAATAAATATTTGTTACATTTACACCAATTAGCCTAGCCCAAACTAAGCTCTATAAGGCTTGTGCAATGGGATCTAGGGTAACGGATAGACATACATATATTATACATATATAAATATTTTTTATAGAAATATATATCAACAACCATGACTAAAGTACAAATGCTCGTATTCATCACACAAACATCTGCCCCCACCGGGATTCGAACCCGGGACCTCAGAGCTGGCGACACCTTGAAACCGGTGTACTATCCACTCGACTATGGAGGTCGTCAATGTTACGTATCATTTAAGTGCTACATAATCCACTAGCGAAGGCCGAAATGGTACCCGGTTCTGGTCCTTTCAATAAGCTTCCGGAAGACTAGGAGAGACTGCCAGCCGCTAACCGCCACAGATGATTGCAGGTGATCCCTAACGCAATCCTGGTGTGCACGGAGGGGGAGAAACACTTCCTGACCTCGTTCTCGGGCCGCGACAAAGCGTACCTCATGCTGTTCCGAGTGTGGCAGAACGCGCTCCTCGACCAGCCCATCACCAGCCAGGAGATATGGCAGTGGGTGAGTCTTCTCTTGTGAGGTTGCGATCAACATTATGTGGACCGTTTATTTTGAAAGTGGTGCAAGTCTATTTTCTTTTGTTTCGAGAAAATTAAAGGTTACTTATATTTGTTGATTTAAAAATACAGGCAAATCATATGAAGTCTGGCATTGTTTAAGTTGTACAAAACACGGGATTTTTTTTGGGAAATTTATATTAAATTAAGTATGAATTACGTGATAGCTCATTTTTCTCAAAAATGGACTTACATTACTTCAAAATAAACGTTCCATACACATATATAGATAGTAAATCAGCCAAAAGAATTTTGGTCGAGACTATAAATCCAAAACGAATTGTTGTCAACAATATCAAACACCTAGAAATAACGGTTCATTTATTTAAAGCAATAGATACTAGCGTGACTTAGGAGTTGCACTCTTCCCGACTAACTGAATACTGTCGCTGACCAAATCATATGTAATCATTACACCTTTTAAAAGCAAATGTGCAACTGTGTTCCGCCACGTGGCTCACTGTGCTGCCATCTATTGGATAATGTCACAAACAGAAAAGAGACAGTAGTCAAATCCGCAACTTATCATCATGGCATAACCTCAAGCATGAGAAGTAGAATTGCAAATTTACATTACAATGATTGCGTATAATAATTAAGGTTTTAGCAGTATAATGAATGAATGACAAAATATTAAACACGTAAAAAATTTATATTAAAACTAACTATAATAATATACATAAGAACTGGTAATATTTATTATTACTAATTGTTATATTTTTCATTTTTCAATTACTAATTGATTATATCACAGTCAGTATGAAGAGAGACTACCATTTACAATAAATATCAAATGCTTGAATCGGTCAGGGCAAGACAATATTGCTGTTGACTGACCGAAACTTTGGTTTCGACCGTGATATCTAGTTTCGGCTTTAGTTTCGGTCTTAGCCCAATATGTGATCAAAACTTACGGCCACACGGAAAATCCAGTTTTTGACTTATCGTGCGTTGTTGTACAAACTTCAAACAATAAACCGGAATACGATGGCTTCTAGCTTGCGTCAAAATTGACTTTGCCTAGTGAAAAAATAGTATTTTTCCAGCTCTGACGTTTTAATGTCTTTCACCAATAGATTCAACAAGATTCGCGGTATATCGATATTCGATATCGATACCACAGCCTCACAGAAAACCGGCGTTAAATAGCGCTTGCGCTGTGTTTCGCCGAGTGAGTGAGGGTACCGGAGGCCCAACCCCCCCTTCCCCCCTTATTCCCATTTAAAAGGCCGGTAACGCATCTGTGACTCCTCTGGTGTTGCCATGGGCAACGGTTATCGCTTACCATCAGGTGATCCGTTTGCTCGTATGCCGCCCTATCCTATATATAGATACATAAAATTATTTATAAAAGTAACTGTGAAGTAAAAAAAAATGATATATGTTTATAAATTTTTGTAAGTTGTAGGATGTACACATACAATATCAAGTAAGTAGGGGGTCTACACAAAACCGTAAAATATGGCAAAAGGTCTACGACACAAAAATGTTTGGGAACCTCGCTAGATATTGACGAAATCGTCGAAATCATCTGCAATATCGATGCCGCTCAGGGTCAAAGCGCAGCGACCCTCATCGCCATGCCCCAACATAGATCGTTAATAGGCTCTATCAAGTCCTTTTTTTTTTAAATATAATTATATGCCGCAAAACGTTATAAACCTCGGACCTTAGCAGTTTACAATGTTAATAGTATCTCCGGTTAATAAGACGAAATTACCCCATTTACGCGCATCGCAAATTATAACCTTATTAGGAACGATAGATGCGGCCGCGGCGGCGCCCCCTACATTGCATTCCCCTAGATACCGTGCCTCTACAACAACCTTAAGGTAGACCTTTAGGTATTGTTTACTGTGGGAGACGCTGCCATCATCGCCGGCGATTTTAATAGCAGACGCACTCAGTGGGGACTACGGTTTATCCATACTACCCACCGGTAGTGAATCAAGTCCCTAGTACTTACTTCGCAATGTGGCCTTCAAACTTTTTTTTTGTTTCCCTGAGGAAAATGCATTAAATGGGGCTCTCCTCCCCAGAAGGGGGAGGCCTACCCACTAAAAATCTCAGGGATGGCCTTCCTCAGGCGTGTAGAGATCCCCCGGGAACGCCAAGCGACATCCGGGAACCCCCAGCCTCCGCTCCCCCGTCGATACAGGGGAGCCCTCCTCGGGGGAAGCTACAATACCTCCCCCGATCTCCGCCACCGACGACGCCCTCGGCCCGGGTCGCTGTATCCCGCCGGACCCGCGGCGGCGCCGCAGCTGTGCTACCGAGCCCGGCGCCGCCTCCTTCTGGAGCATCACTGCTTCACAGAAGGAGGCCACAGCTCTCCAACCTCCCTCCTCCGGCATTGCCGCAATCAATGCCGGCGGAGACAGATCTCGCCCGATCTCTGCGACCAAGACTCGGCGCTCGGAGGCCCACGCGGGGCACTCCGCCAGCGTGTGCTGGGCCGAGTCGAGGTCGGATGCGCAATGGTGGCAATGTGTCCATCCCTCCCGCCCTATTCGACACAGATACTCACCGAAGCAGCCGTGCCCGGTGAGTATCTGAGTCAATCGGTAGGTGACCTCCTCCTTCCCGTGGAGCCAAGCTTCGAAGTGCGGGAGTGGCCTTCAAGCTGCATTCGATTGAGGCAATCTCGACCCTTTCATCCGTCCACCGATCCGTAATCTTGCAACTAGGCCCTGACGAAGACGATCCCGCATTCTGCGCCTCATACCTAATAGTTACGGACTTGAAGCTACTCTGGACTCTTCTCGGGTCGCCCACAAGCCCTGATCTAGCCAAAATCCCGGACCTCATACCCACTCTCGGCGACACAATCAGTGTACTTATTATAAGATGTAATGACATTAGCAATATTACCGGAGGGCGAATAGTCGCCCTAGTATAGACTAGGGCCGTCTGCTCTCCAAGAATACATCTGGATAAATTGAGCGTCCAGTCCCGGATTCCAGTAAAGTGCAGAATGGACATTGGGGTAGTTTAGTGGGTATGCTCTGCTTCCCACCGGGTGACTCACACGTTGATTAGCCATTGACAGCTTTGATGGGTAACAGTATTCTATAACGTAACAAAATTGGGTCGTCTGCTCTATTACCTTCGTCTTACCTATTTCTGCCAAAACTGTTCGAATTGCTGTTATCTTACCTTATGACACATGTTTTTTTTTTTTTTTTTTTTATATATATATGTCTACTCCACGGACTCGTAGTCCGTGCCTTTTTTAAACTGTCTTCGTTTGGATCTACTATATACGTACTGTACGTACAGCGTCATATTATCTTATAATACTATTCCGTTATGACACATGTTGGCACTGTGTAGGAGTCTTGATGCGGTGCCCAGTTGTTGAGGGAAGTAAAAACAGCAACGAATTATTGAAATTAACTTTTATTGCAAGCACGTATACTAATACAATGTAAAAAATAAATAAAATAAATAAAAAATGTGTTGCCACATAAAAGAAATTTTGAATATTTGTTGGTGATACCAACAACTGTGGTTTCATTACTATTTCTCACAGAAACAAATCAACTATTGTAATAACTACTTAGGGCGCATCCATAAATAACGTGAGGTGTTTTTTTAAATTTTCTCCTCCTCTGGTGAGATGTCGTGAGATTTTATTTAAACGCCTTGGGTTGTTATTATAAAAAAATAAAAAAAATGTTTTGTTTTTGTTTGTTTATTTATGACTAGTTAAGACTAGTAATCAATATTGCTGAGAGTTATTAAAGTAGTTTTGACGACCTCCATAGTCGAGTGGATAATACACCGGTTTCAAGGTGTCGCCATCTCTGAGGTCCCGGGTTCGAATCCCGGTGGGGGCAGATGTTTGTGTGATGAATGCGAGCGTTTGTACCTTAGTCATGGTTGTTGATATATATTTCAATAAAAATTATTTATATATGTATAATATATGTATGTCTATCCGTTACCCTAGATCCCATTGCACAAGCCTTATAGAGCTTAGTTTGGGCTAGGCTAATTGGTGTAATGTAACACTTTTTTTCACTGATTTTAAATACTATTAAAGACACTTTTTTATTCATATTGATTAAAATCACTTTTACAATTGTATCTTGCATTGGTTATGTTTTCGTCGAATTGTTACTTTGACTTTGACAGTTCTACAGTGTGGGCCGCTTATCATGATCCTAACACCATTATCTATGTTCAAATTAGGCAATCAAATCTAGCCAAGCGTCGTCTACAAAGATAGGTTCTTTATCAATAATACTGAAACATCACTCCGGAATTCATAGATTAAAAACAGTGTCGTAGATTAATAACTGCCCACAGATTATATACCGGATACTAATTAACAACAAATTATTTGCACTGCCGGTTACAAAAATATAATTTAGGATTAAACTTAAATTTAGGAAGATCAATTCTTCCTTTCCTTTATTTGTGGCGAATCGACATAGTTTCCACATCATCCTAGTTCTATTTAATAACAAACATCACATACTATACATCGTCTATATAGTCTTTGCCTCATCGGTGGTAAGCCATCTGTAATGGTATACTAATCTGTGACTTGGAGATCTGAAATCTGGGAATTGGGAATCGATCTATTGTAAAAATCTCACGCATATTTCGGTATATAACTACGTATATAAGTTACTGAAAGTGGTGTCAGGATCACAAATTTCAGGAGTATTTTATTTCCCATAAAATTATCCATAGCTTTTGGAACCAACATAATTTAACCTAGTTGCCACCGGCACTTAGGAAAAAATAATAAACTAAAATATTTACATATTGAAGGCCTGATAAAAAGGTCAGTAATAGTTGCATTTATCTCTTTAATCTCTTTAATTTCAATTTGTTCCCAATAGTAATGATTTTCACAAATAATTATTGATATTTGTTTTGAGCGGGTAGGCTTAACCACCCATACAAAATCATGCTGAAATTAGTTGCTCAGCTGCTAATCTCATGTATTTGAGGTAATTGGTGTTTGTATTTAATCATAATAATATAAATAATGTAAATTCTTGTTCTTTTAAAATGTAAATGTACCATAATTTGATGAATGTTCAATAGATCATGTTTGATATTTTTTCTTTGTAACCTAGTTGTCAGATTTAATTGTATGAAGAACAATAATGTATATGGGTTCCTTCTGAACCGCATAGACCACCCACAGTGAGTCCATGACTATGATAATGTAGCATTTTATGATATGTAACAGGGCAAAAAGGTACCGGGAGGTTGTTATACCCGGCCCTACAAATTTATGTAAGGAAAATATATAAAATACAAAATCCTTGAAGAGAATTATATAAACCTTAAGGAGAATAACTGCAATCTATTAAAAGAAGAGTTAAAATCGAGTGTCTGGACCCCGTCTCAAGGAAGGTATTCAGTACTAACCACCGGGGGATGGGAATTTAGCATTAGAATACATGTTATTTTTTAGATTGTAGAATTACCATAATAAATAGTTTATTTCAATACCCTGATCAACTATTGTTGTTAAATATCCTTGCCGAGATTGATCAAACAGCACCAGAACCAACCTGCCCTTGTGTCTACTCATTAAAATTTGTTATTTTATTGTAAGTACATAATAAAGTTATTTATTTTAATTGGTAATTTTTAATTTAGTTGTTGCAAAAAATATACATTTATAGTGTTAAAGTTTTAAATATACCTTTATAGTGTTAAAGTTGATAATTAAATCAGTCACTTTGTTATTTTGTATTATTTGTGTTTCCTTTATAAATCTAGTTGGTGAGTAATGGCCGTTTTCACCAACCTTGTCTTAGCTTAGGTGACTCTTAAGAGACATGCTGTCTCACTCTTTTCAGTTAATATAAAAAGTGACAGCATGTCACTTAGGAGTCACCTAAGCTAAGACAAGGTTGGTGAAAACGGCCATAAGAGTATTATTACATTACAGTAAGTGTAACAAATATTTATTATTTATTATTTATTATTTATTTATTAATAACATGTTTGCAATAGAATACTTAAATCGTCACTACTATATTTAAAAAAAAGAATATCTACCCTAATTCTGTCCATGGAGAATCATGCGCGGTCTCAAGAGAGACAATTGGTACAAACATGTCCATATGATTTCGCTGCCAGTCAGTTCGTACGATCTCGTTCATCGAGTCGTACGTTCGACTGGCACCAAAACAAAGGGCTGGCAACTCTGTACCGTAAATTCAGATTAAATTGAGCTATTTGATATAAAACATTGACATATATTCTACCGATAGACAAGAACACTAAAGGAAAAAGTGTGTTCAAATACTGGTGAATGTTAGAACTATAATCAGCTAGATCGCTAAATCTATGTGACCTCGTCTGACCATAGAAAAAAGACAACTGCTGGATCGCTTGTCGAAGTATAGATTTCGTTCAACCAAAACGTCGTAACCGCCGCTTACTTATGACGTTTTGCCGAGCGCAGTGAAGTATGACGTTAAAGCGCTTTGTATCAAAGAGTTTTCACCGCAGAAGCGATACCAAATTTAATAAGCACATTGTACCTCATACACTTATTATGTTTTATAATAGAAGGAATGGCAACATAAAAGAAAACAAAATATTAGGACTTTATTTAATTATTACTACTATATAAATTTGTACTAAACAATAAAAAATTACGAACTAAAAGTCGCCGCGTACGCTTAGGAGTGGAGGAACATCTGTATGGCTTTACTCTATGATTTTAGCAAGCGCGGCGTCAATAAATACAAAATATTGTTTACGTTGTATAATTATAATATTATTATCCTTATTTCCACATAAACAACTAGATATTTTACTCACTTAAATTTTCAATAATTATTTTTGTTCAGGTTTACTATTTAATCACTGTTTTAATTATGTTTATTGTCGGCCTATGAGCGATGCACACTGCGCGAATGGCGACGACTCACTGAGCGAGGTGCAGAGTGTACCCTGCACTTTACTTGAATGTAGTGAGTGTTCGGGCGGGCGAATCTAGTACGTAGTACATATATATCGATGGTACAAAACAAATATGTTGGTTTGACAGTCGGTAGATGTATAACGTCGAAGTATGAGTGAAATTATTTTCTTAAAATTAAATCTTAAAAACATGTACAAACTAGAGATTAAAAGAAAAAAATTGCGTGATATTTGCCGAGACCCCCCGAGAGTCAAAAAAACATAGACTTGAGTGATATTTTTTTATTAAATTTATTTACATTCCACGGACTCGTGGTGTGTGCCTTTTTCATTCTAACGTATTTATATTTAATCTAGGAGTATGTATAACTTACAATAAATCTTCACTCTTATTCTAAGGTGAATTGCGCATCTCATTCAGAACACCTCTTGAGAGACTGGAGTCCTTTTCGAATTAAAGAGAAGGCGATATTGGTTTCGATACAAAATATGTGTGATTGTATTTCAAACTTTTTTTTTTCGATTCTGTAAATTGATAATACAAGCTCATGGAGATACGTTTAACTCGATATCGACTCGACTATAATCAATAAATCTCATTTCACGTGCATCTTATCGCGAACATTTGTAAAGAAAGTCGTTTTGATATCGAAATTAGCCTGGCATTAGTAGAACAAGGGCCTGTACCTAAAGTAACACTAATGATAATCGCATTCGTTTCGAACGAAATATATGGGAATGCTTCCGTAATTTGGAATCGTTTCCATACAGTGTCGTAAAAAATTGAAACAGTCACGATTGCGAACCGAACGCGAATACTACTTTTTAATACCGTTGCTCAAAAAGTGGTGTATTGCAGGGACGTGTAGCGTTCGGGATCTGGGCTATTTCACACTCGTGCTTTTTTTTTGCCTTTCCCGAACTCGTGCGTTTTCTTTCCCAACTGTCAAAATAATTTCTATTAAAAAAAACAACCATGAAGAAATAGCTACGTTTCTTGGTCTGCCGGATGCTGAGTGTTACACTGGGCATAGCTTCAAGGCATAGCCTCTGCTACATTATTGGCAGATTCAGGAGCCAATTTGACGTTCTTAAAGCGATTGGTGACTCATTAAACAACAAACTAGAAACTGGGAAAAAGATCACACAATCCATTAATTTAAAGTCCAGTCCGTCTCCTTCACATGCTGAAGAGAACGTCGTCCATCTACGTCCATCGTCCGTCCATCTACCTTCGTTGATAATGATAATTCATCAGATCCAATTCCATCAACTAGCAAACGCCATTGTATGACAAATATACATGAACAATCATACGAAATTAATAATAGTTTGTCTCAAACAGTAAATATGCAACCTAAAACTTCCCCAGTTAGTATAAAAAAACTGTACCAATTTCAATGTATATGTGAATTATAACTTTTATAAGAAATAAATGATTAGTTGATTAAATTGCTCCATTTTTTCGCAACTGTATTAAAAATAGTCGTTCAGTACACGTACGGAACCGTCATTGCAACTCGTTCCGACTGCCAATATTAATTTGTCGGAACTCTTTGCAATGACAGCCATTCCGTACTAGTAATAAAATATACTATTGTCTACAGGCCCCGTGCTCTTAAAAAGCCGGCGGAATTATTATAATCGTATTCAAAACATCGGCGAAGAGATTCGCGTTGTTTACCCGTTGGTCACGTACACGTAACGGGTACGGATGCGTGCGCGAGCGCGCTACTACCGAACAATTATTCACGTGTGACCTGACTCCCCTCTTACCCACTGCTCTCGTATATGGGATAACGTATGCGCATGTTTTTGAGTTTTGCAAACTAGCGACCGATTTATAGGAGAGTTCGTATAATAGGTCTTATAATGTCAGCATAAGGTATCTTTGCATCACATTTTGACCAGCAATTTTTGATTTATGTTAATATCACAATTTGTTCATTTGAATACTAGCAACTATATTTGTCTATATATGTCGATTTTGATGGTTCTTATGTCTATTAATTCATGTTATTTATTGCAAGTGTCATTGAAGACATATCTTTAATATACAATACCTTTTTTTTTTCTTTTCTTCCCCCCTGAGGAAAATGCATTAAATTGCATACCCCGGCTATGGCGAGCCGGCGGTTATGTGGGGCTCTCCTCCCCAGAAGGGGGAGGCCTACCCACTAAAAACTTCAGGGTTGGCCTTCCTCAGGCATGTAGGGAGCCCCCGGGAACATCAAGCAACTTCCGGGAACCCCCAGCCTCCGCTCCCCTGCCTAGAGGGGAGCCCTCCTCGGGGGAGGCTACACTACCTCCCCCGGTCTCCTCCGCCGACGACGCCCCCCGGCCACGGAAGGGGCGTGGTCCATCCCGGGTCGCCGTAGCAGTCGCGACTTCCTCGCGCCCGCCGGCGACCCGCGGCGGCGCCGCAGCTATGCTACCGAGCCCGGCGCCGCCTTCTTCGAGCGGGATCGACCATCTCCCGACCCCGCTCGGCGGCCTCCTTCTGGAGCATCACTGCTTCACAGAAGGAGGCCACAGCCCTCCAACCTCCCTCGTCCGCCAGCATTGCCGCAATCAATGCCGGCGGAGACAGATCTCGCCCGATCTCTGCGACCAAGACTCGGCGCTCGGAGGCCCACGCGGGGCATAAAATACAATACCTACTTCGAGTCTGTCATGTCATTATTGTGATTTTCGTTTCGAATTCGGTACGTGTGTACGATCACCGCCACGTTACCGCGACGCGACATAAGAGCGTTCTGAAGGTCAATATGCAAAATCACACGCGTTGCTGTGTGTACATTTCTTTGACACTTCTACGCTGTTTTATGCATCTGCCGTGAATGAAGACACCCTGAGACATGCAAAAAAATATCGTCGTGTCACCAGACTAATCGCTATTTAATTTGGTAATTTCTCCTCCTTCAGAAGACGAGAGGCAGAGAATCCTCACTAAGGAGCGGGAAGTCGAAGTAGTATTTTGAACTAAACTTACAGTATTGCTATTAACTAAACTCAAACTTAGAACCTTAGTCGTAATGAGCTTATGGCCGGTAGTGAGAACGACCGCTTCTCAGGAAAGGACGCGGTGCAATTAGGGTGTGCTCTAAGGTTAGTGGCGGTTGAATCGCGAAAACGCGTCCCGCCACATGCGCCCTGTTATGGGCCTAGTGAACAGTGGGGGGTTTTAGTGGGTAGGTCAGTCCTCTCAGACCGGAGAGTCCCACACACGGTCGCGCCTTGCCAGCACGACGTCATGGTGCGAAAGAAAATAGTTGTGCTCTAGGGATAGCCGTATTTATTTGATTCATAATTCGAGTAAATTGGCATTCAAATTATTCAAAGGTGACGTAACCTATGTGGTGTTGTACGCCATAATTATACGAATTTGTCTTTGTCTATATTTAATGTTTTTAAATATTAAGGCTCAGACCAATAAACCATAGCGCCGTTTTAGCTTAGTTTTATTAATGTTTACGCCTTAAATATTCCTAAATTATATAGTAAATTTAAAAGTAACTATTGGGAATAGACAATACTTCAAATGAAATAAGTTATTTTATTACATAAAAACATCATAGATCGGGTTGGACCGCATAGGCTCAATCGAATATTTTTTTCAAATCATCATTCGAATAGCGAATGAAACTGTAATTTAAAACACATTCGATTTCCGAATGATCATAATAAAAAATATAATGCGAATGTCATGAATCATTCGAATTATTTGATGGGTATTTTATAAAACAACTTCAGCCCCCATAGTAGAGATGAATATGAGATGAATCAAGACCTTGGCTTCCTACAAGCTTCCTTGGAAAGCTGAAATTCGATCGATTGATGAAAACCAGTTATATATAATATATAGTGACCCATGTGTTTCATTCCTGTCGTATATAAGAAAAAATTAATACTCCGATTCGCACCTTAGTGTTGTTTTATCTGCGGCCATTAGAATTTCTAAGCTATTCAAATATGATCTAACACTTTAAACTTGTTTACGTCTGACTAGAGTATTTCTTAAACTTTGAATTATAGCTTTTCGTCACGTTTTTGTCATCCAAAAACGAAACAGTCAAGTGCGAGTCGATCTCACGTCTCAAGAGTTCTATTCAAACAAAAAATTATACGGCCAAACAAAATTACAAAAAATTTGTAACCGCATTTTTTGTGACGAAACAATAAATTATCTGTGAGTAGTTCTATCATTAAAGTAACAAATTCCAGATATACTAATTATAATTAAAAAGCGTCCCCGTTTAAAAAAAATGTTTATTGCGATCCGGTATGTAATAAACGGGACTATTTAAATGATACGTGTAGATGTAATAACAATGGACAAATAAATCAAACAGACTCCAGTACGTTATGTTATTAAATAATAGATTTGTTTATTATTCTGAATAAAAAAACGTTAGTACCAAAAAAGTTTTTAAAATTGTAAAGAGAAAAATTACATTTTTACCCTTGGGCAATCCGTACGAACTTTAGACGAAAGATTCTGCAGACTATTGTAATTTAATCCAGAAGATGTTCATCTTAGAAAATGCTGTTTCACAAACCCAAAGAAAGTGAGAAGATTAACACAGGATCCGCGCTTTGCGTTCTTTATTCGGACTGTGCGTTAGAATGTGTTTTGTCAATTTTTATGATTCATGGTCTACAACTGACTCTCAAGAACTAACCCAACTTTCTAATTCCCCCGCGATAAAAAATAGGGCTCAAATAACCGTATTTTAGGATTGCGTTAATTTAGTAACTTAATATTTATTATTTAATTTATAAACATGGCAAAATAAGAATTAGACGTTATTGTCTACTTGACATCTCCAAGTGTTCTCATGAAAAGGGTCTTGCGAAACAGACGGACAGCAAAACTACGGTTACACGGCGATCTTGAGCGTTCGAGCCATACGACGGCGCGCTCAAGTTGCGTTGACTCCCTAGTTTCGACCCTATCGACTCCGGAATGGTCGCCGGCGTCGTTAGCAGGCAAGGTGTCAAACCTTCTGTTCGTGCGCCTTCAACAAGCACACTAATTGCAAAGCTGAAGATAGCCAGCATAGGTCCGTCCAAAAAAAAAGAACTACGGTACTCTCAATATGTGGAAGAAACGGCCATTACAAATCACGTGTATACAGCACCGAGTCATCGTTTCAACTCTCACAAAGATGTGAAAAGAGCCATGATACTTCAAATTAAATCTGATTACTTAACATGTTTATGTAAGGTACGTATTCATTCTGTTTACTCAGCCGGCACTTGTAGTATTCGTTTTGTGAAAAATGTATAGTTTAATGTCAGTGGGTTCAAATTTGCAATTCAGTGGTTGTGTAAAAACAGCAAGCTTGTTAAGATCTATGCTAGGAACAGTGGACAGAAACGACTCGAAGGACCATTTCTTTAAGCTAATGCGTCGACATAGATATGTTACAATAAAACTGGATACTGTAACCAAAAACGGCCGTATAATAGTAAAGTGGTCTCAATAAAAATATAAAATATCGTAGTGGTTGTCAGTGCGCGGAATTTTCAGTTAAATTTGGACAAAAGAGCTTCGTGCGAAACAGAACAGTCAAAAGTGTGTCTAAAACAAAATAAAATAAAAATGCCAAGTTAAAATTCTACGTGGATGGTTTTACATTCGCTATGCCGTGCGGTATTTTAATATCAAATGCGATGTTTAGCGCCCAGTAAGTAGTCTGCGCGTGAGAGGAGGGCTGGGCGCCGCCCGCGCAGCCGGGATCGCTGAGGCAGGTTAGATTCTTAGCTATGTACCGCGATGCTGTATATTTGATTGTTGGAAAACTCCTTTGAGCTATTTATGTTTGCGTTCTCGTGTTATTTTTGTTATAGTTTACATTGTTTATAATCTACTAGCTGTGCCCGCGACTACGTTCTCGTGGAATAATGGAAGTGGGGTAGCATTTTTAATTATTCAGGCTAATCTATACTAATATTATAAAGAAGTAAAGTTTGTGTGTTTGTATATTTGTTAAATTGTAAAGGGTAATCTCGGGATCTACTGAACCGATTTTAAAAATTCTTTCACCAATAGAAAGCCACATTATTGCTGAGTGTCATAGGTTATATAAAAAACCGAAAAATAAAAAGGCTTTTATGTGGTAGCTCGTTTTGCAAAGTGAATCGGAGAAAAACCGGTCGAATGAAAGCGTTTCTTGCGAACGCTGCCTTAACTATGAAAGATATATTTTTGAGTTCTAGAGAAAAAATGTGGAGCTTGAAAATGCCTACAAAAAAGTCAACGACAGTGTATGTTTAAATTTTATATTTAAATTACAAAAAAGTATATTTTTTAACATTAGCATAGACAATTTAATTTTTTATATTAATAAAAACTGAAGGGGAAAATTTATAAATCTCTAATTAGGCCTGTCGTCATGTATGGATCGGAATGTTGGCCTGTTAAACGAATGGATGAACAAAGATTGCATGTCACGGAGATGCGTATGTTGAGATGGATGTGTGGAGTGACAAGAAAGGATAGAGTGAAGAATGAATATATTAGGGGAAGTTTGAAAGTTGCCCCTATTGTGGAGAAACTGAGAGAAAGGAGACTATCCTGGTACGGTCATGTGGTAAGGAGAGAGAATGACCATGTTACCAGAAGAGTCATGGACATGAAAGTGGATGGGCGTGTGGGGAGAGGAAGGCCGAAGAAAAGGTGGATGGATTGTGTAAATGATGATATGTTGAGGAAAGGAGTGTGTAGAGAATTAGCGAGCGATAGGAGAGAATGGAAGCAGATGACATGTTGCGCCGACCCCAAATAGAATTGGGAACAGGGCAGGAGAAAGAAGAAGATATTAATAAAATAATTCAAATCATTAGGTCATATTTATTAGTCATATATTACGAAAAATTATGAATCTATGAAAACAAGTAAACTTATCGTCATAAGTGTGAAGGCCAAAGCAGCGGACGGCGCGCGATGGCTTCGGGTTTAATTCGGTTCGCGTTCGTGCTCGCTTCGGGGATTATTAATATTATGCCCAACGAAGTGGGCACGGGTCAGCTAGTCATTTTATAATTAAAACACATACGTATAAATATTTTAATAAGCTATATGCAGTATTTCACTGCAAAGAGCTAAATACATTATAAAAACATTTTTATAATCTATATTTATTGCTTTTCTATCGCAAACTTATGAGACATTCACATAAAACTTTACATATTTCCATATAAGCTTTTATACCCTATTCCCTTAAATATGTACAAAATTTAAATTAAATTATTAATTTGTATCTAATTAAAATCTAAAGAAAACGGTTCATCGTCCTAGATAAAAAGAATTACGAATTTCCTTACAAACTTTCATCTAATATTTTACAAACTTTGAACGTCATTATTATTTATTCCAAAGCCAAAGAAATACATTTTAAAGTTTAAAAATGACGATACTCCCGTATAACCTTTCGTACTCGTTTTCAACCCGATTTTTGCATTTAAAAATAGCCTATGTCCTTTTTTACGCTCTAGACCAGTGGTTGCCAAACTTTTTTGTGTCGTAGACCCTTCGCCATGTTTTTCGATTTTGAGTAGACCCCCTACTTACCTGATATTGAATGCCTACATTCCTACAACTTACAAAATTTTATAAACATGATAAGTTTTTTACTTCATAGGTACTTTTATAAATAATGTACATATTTGTCTTTATATTAGAAGATAGTATAATGTAAGTAAATGTGTACTAACAGTGTATGTTGAGGTCTATTATCGTGGACGCCCCTTTTAATTCAATCACCCCCAAATTTTTGTTTTGCTGACTTAGACCTAATTTCACCAAACTTAAACTAATCGTCTGTTGTGTAATGGCTTGTTAAAATTAACAGAGTTGTTAAGTTATTCTAGATTCTACATTGTAAAATTAACAAGCCATTACTAAATCAACCGTTAACTGAAGGAATTGCGAAACGTTCATTCAATTTGTAATACAACCAAATAAAAGTGTCGTCGTGCATCACTCTTACTATACGGAATGCGTCTAATTTCTACTGGTCGTATAATGTGTCAAGTAGCAATACAATGTGAACAAATTAAATTGTCATTCTCTCTATAAGTTTCTAAAGCAAGCGCATAATATTTGGTTTTGCCAGGTTATTTCTCTATTGTTTGTGTAGGTCATGGAATTATAAAAAAAAATATTATTATTGTTATTATTTATTAAATAATTCCATGGTGTAGGTATTTGATTGACGTTTCGTGGTGTTTTCGTTCGTGGTAGGTATTTTCTTTGATTTGTAAAATACCTAGGTAGTGATTTTACTTAGCTTTTTATCTTTCTTTTTAAAATAAAAAATGTCGAAGAAAACCTTGTACAGAAATCGACATCGTCGTATTCGTCGAAATAGTCACGCCGTTCTTTAAAAATCCTCGGACGTCGTACTATGCTGTCTAAAGTATCTAAATTTTAAAAAATCTTCGACATCCATAATAAAATTGTACGCCGCGTCCATCTTGACAGTAAAATAATCGTCTGTTACAGATTAACGAACCACTAGAGCAGTCATTAAATTTAACAGTCCATCAAGCTAACTAATCTCTTGTTTGCACATGGTGGGACACTTGCTAACTCTAACAAGCTGTTAACGGTTTAACAAGACGTTATTTTAACAAACAGAGTATGGTGAAATTAGGTCTTAGACCTCTTGCAGTTTGTCATAGACCCCTAGGGGTCGATATAGACCACTTTTAATATTTTTGTTTTGTACCGGACATATACATATCAGATTTGCTTAATGCGATATGACTCTTGTGGCGGAAATATATGTTTGTTAGTTGTTTTAACTTGTATCGGAGGTTGGGTTCAGACTGTGTATCTGAAGCCGGCTTCCAACTGACGACTCTGTAATGATACAGCGAGAGAAAAAAAATCCCTTGCTGGTTCTTTCCAGTACAAGTTCTCCCGCCGTAGACTTGTGAACTAATCATCTTTGACATTCAAAAGTGATTGTAAAATCCTATTTGAAGAATTAATTTTTGATTTGATTTGGGGAATCACTGCTCTATAGTCGGAATTTTAATTCGATTCCAGATTTGACATTAGCTACTGTGATTTTGTGAAATAATGATACCATATATAATAGTGTAGTGATGTCACAAAAATCGGTAAACAATAGGTAATAATCGTTTGCTGGAGTCTTACCAAAATTAAGACCAAACTCAATTGTGGTGATGGATAATCCACCTTACCACTCCCAAAAATGAGCTGGAAAAAAGCTGCCATTCAAGATTGGCTTTTAAATAAAACCATATTACATTATCTGCTTTATTTGTTATGTTCCTTCATGATCACATTTTTTTATTTATTTTACACACAATTATAAAAGAAAAGTCTCAGATCGGTAATTAATCTTCAAAACTAAAAATACCACTCATTTTATATAACAAAAATTAAAATATAAACTCTTTTGATTCAATAAAGTACAAATTATAATTAAAAATGTACCATTGTATTAGAGAAACTACTGTAAGCGTTTGAAAACGCTCATAACTTAAAAGGACTATGCTTAACTACGTCCAATTATAAACGAGAAGAATCGATCCGGAAATATTCCATTTCCATATCGAATAATTTCGCAACGTCACTATTTAGTACTTGTCATAAGGTTGCAACACTGAAACTGTCAAATCTGGAATCTAATTAAAATTCTGACTATAGACTCTCCGTGTACCAAATTTCATTCAAATCAGTTCTTAGTTTGTATGGCAGGGCGTACCTAGATATTAATAACCGTTATTAAGGCTTGTTCGCATACAAAATCTAGTACACCGCATAGATCATAAATATATTTTGATTTTGATAGTAATTTAATTAATATGGACTTTCGAAGGAACCTAGTAAGAACCCAACAGTACTACTAATACTAACTATAGTATCATCATCATCGCAGCCTGTCGCCGTCCACTGTTGAACATAGGCCTCTCCAATCGATTTCCAGCCGGTCCCTTGCCACCTGCATCCAACAAGACCCATCGATTTCATTAGGTCGTCGGTCCATCCCAAACTGCGCTCGGTGGTACGTGGTCTCCACTCAAGAACCCTTTTGCCACATCGACCGTCCAGTCTTCGTGCTATGTGGCCGGCCCATTGCCACTTCAGTAACTACTACTAATCCTATGGGCTATGTCAAGACTGGTTCGTCTATCTTTAGTATATATGGATAATAATATCTACGAGAATTGTCAATCCGACTCGATAGCCAGCTTGATAGATCATTTAAATTCCAATAAAGTTAAAGGGCAGATGTTTGTGTGATGATTTTTTTGCGTTAGCCTTGGTTGTTTATTTATATTTGTATTAAATATATTTAAATATGTATATTATATATCTATAGGAATAAGACAAAACTACTCGTTGTCGCAGGTGCACAGCTGCTACGGCGAGGAGCTGGGCTTCAACTCGGACGACGAGGGCTACGGTCGGGACTTCCTCGACGAGGCGGCGTTGCCCGCGGATACCGCGTCAGAGGTGAGCCGAAACCCACACTGATATGTTTTTTCCTGTAGATCAGTCATCGGGATGGTCGCGTCATATGTGACGCGACTCACTTGGCACTTTCTTACCTCGAAATCCATGAGATGAGAGGAGATTAGAAAACACTCAAGGCCATACTTATATTTCTAACAGAAAAGAGCAGACAAATATCGGTTCGTACGAATAATCAAAATTTAAAAATGTTTCTTCAAATAGTATTATTTATTACAATTACATTTGCACGTCAATAGTGCTACGTCATTGGTTCACAAGTCTACGACGGACTGTGTACTGGAAAGTACTAGCAAGTGCTTAAAATTTTTATTATAGACATAACCTTTTCTTTCTGTATGTTTACGGAGTCGTTAACGTGAAGCTCGCTTCAGATAAATAGCTTTACAAGTTTGACCAAGTTTCCATTATATCTATAAAAGCTATAGTTTCTTTCGGTTATTTACTATGGTCAAAATATTTCGTAATGTAACTATTAAGTTATTAAAATTAAACCCAAGAATTGTTATCATTTATTGATTTAAATACATTCATTATCTTGCAACTTTTTGTAATAAGTTCATGTTACTGATATGAATATGTTAAAATGTCTATAATTATATGATAAGATTTGTTCGTAAATGCAAACTATTACACGAATTTTGTTAAAGTTGATTTAAAAAAGATGATTTATTATTTATAACTTAGAAACATACTTCACATATCTACAACTTAAAGTACAAAGACTCAGAAAGAGACTGAAGGAATGAGAGTCGAGTTTGGAATAAATTCGTATTTTTTTATATTTGCTGTTTCCATACTGACGTTTTCTTTAACTGTTAAAAAATTGGCAAAAAAAATGTTTTCCGAAAGTTGAAGATAGTAAAGTACAAAATCCTAAAACGATACATTTCTTATCGATACTTTCAAGATTTGTTTTTAGTTTTCATGTAATTAAAATAAAATAAAAATTGTATATGAAATATCTGGGCATATTGCTATAAAAACTTGCGAGATAATAGTTATATAAAATATTACCATGTCATCATGTAAAATAAAAGTTATTGACTTATAAGTAGCAAATAAACAAACAGATAAAGATATATGACTTGATAAGTTATAAAAATGTTCAAATAGATTAAATTTAAAGTAAATTTTAAAGCGAATAAAGAAGAAAGTTTCAATGTAAATTAAACTTGAAGTCATCAAAAGTTACTTTTATCAAGATGACACTTCACATATACAGTTGCATACATATACAGTTTTAATATTAGGCACAATCAAATATTGAATAACTAGCTGATGGTCGATAGTTGTTGGTTGATGGAAAGTTGCACTAATTTTGTCAACAACCCCCAATTACCCCGCCGCGCGTACTTAGGCCAGTTTCTAAACAATAAGTGCGCTCGCGCAATGACTGGGTTCTCGAATCAATTATGCGCACTTGTGATTAAATATAATATATTTTTATATTGACGACCTTCACAGTCGAGTGGATAGTACAGCGGTTTTAAGGTGTCACCGTCACTGAAGTCAAGGGTTCGAATCGCGGTGGGTGCAGATGTTTATGTGATGAATGCGAGCATTTGTGTCTTAGTCATGGTTGTTAAAATATACAATTCTATCAAAAATATTTATATATGTATGTCTATCCAACACCCTAGATCCCATAACACAAGCCGTACAGAGCTTACTAGGCTAATTAGCCTAGACCTATACACTAATTACAGACTATACACTACATAATAACACTAATAGTAGTTTGAGAAATCTTATATATAAAAATGAATCGCAAAATGTGTTGGTAAGCTCATAACTCAACAACGCCTGGACCAATTTGGCCAATTCTTTTTTGTTAATGTTGAAGTTCAAGGAGGGTTTTTACAATGAGGAAAATTCGAATAATTATCGAAAATACCCTAAAAACAGGTACCTTTTATTTTCCCATGCAAACGTTTTCTAACTAAAACGTACAGTCGAATTGAGCTTTATTGTTATTGTATAAAGTTCATATTGCAAGCACTCACTGTTGTCTAAGCAATGAAGGTGTGTTCCTAACATCAAAGAGTCAATTTGCGCTTTATTAACGCTACATATAGTTGAAATTCAATCATATCTATCAAAACAGTGTGCGTGCGTGCGTTGGAGCACAGAATACATCGTTGGAGGATTTAATGTCACGTTCCAAAATTGAATAGCCACAAAATGTAATAGGTCATTTAGACTTTTTTGCGATTTGGTTGGCTATGCGACATTATCTATAAAATAATTAGGAACAAAGAACTGCCACTGTACAAATCTTTTTGACAGGACGAAGTCTGTCGGGTCCGCTAGTACTTAATAAAAATCAAATTTAAATACTTATTACTATACATAAACACATACAATATATAACTCACCTAGTTAGGAATTAGGTTTAATGGTAATAGTTAGGTTTACTTTTAAGTCTTGATTTAATAAAAAAAAATTACGTTTATATAATGTACATTAAATAAAATGACAGTATTTTAATTATGTTTTACCTATGTATTTAAATAAATATATTAACATCGCTACAGATATTTATGCGTGTGACATATAATGAGGTGTACTAAAACATTAGTGTGGGCTTACTCAGCCACTCCTCGTGTCATAACCAGAGGTCGGAAATAGGTAGAGTTAAATAATAATAAGTAGTGGTAGTGCTTAGTTTTATATCAAAAATATTATTTATATATGAAAAATATATGTATGTCTATCCGTTACCCTAGATCCGATACCACAAGCCTTACAGAGCTTACTTTGGTCTAGGCTAATTGGTGTAAGAAATATTATAATCTATTTTATTTATTTCTTATAGATTATAAAACATGTCCAGTCTTAGAAAGTTTAACTACTGAGATGATGTTGATTGATGATCCAAATTGTAGTAATATAATTTTTATTAATATTCAGTCAACCTAATTATTTTATCCGTTTTGTTTATCTTTATTCTATTTTTAAATAACATCGCTGTGGTGGTCGTTGCTAAGCGCGTGCACAAGAACGAATTGAACAAGATACCGTGAACTGAGAAGTGACTGTTTGATGAGAATCCCTTTGTTTCGATAAGATATTGACAACAACAAGAGTTGGGAAAGATATTAAATATAATAATTATCAAAACAACACATAGAAATTATACCATGTATGTATTTACTTAAAACTATTTCTGTCTCCATAAAGTCGTCGTGGACCTATGACCTTGTCCGATGTTGACGCATCTCTACCCAGTGTGTCTTGTTATGGTTGGGACACATTGTGAGGGGTATTGTGGGGTTTTACCCGTTGGTATGCTGCGGGCTTTGACTGGCACTAGGCCAAAGTTCGCAGAGAGCTTGACCTGATCTTCATCTTTGCCGAAGCGCCAGGTATATGGTAACGCTTTTTTACAATACGAAACAAAAAGGCAACAGTTTCAGACTCTTTTATTGGCGATTTATAACAAAAGTGTAGATATAGTGACAATGCTATGACAAAAATTGGATAATCTTACTAACCACCTGCCCACGTTACGTCAGACGGGCGCTAGTGATGCGCCAAGATAATGTCGATTATTTGTATAATCGAAACTAAGCGAATATCGCAAGGTCAACATAATCACTCGGCTAATAGACAGTACAGAAAATGTATAATTAGACGAATAAGTAATGTTCGTATCTCATTTGCGTTTTAAATATTTTCCGGGAGTATCGATTTTGTTAATTGAGTTATCTTGTGTGTAAAGTTAAAAATTGAATTAATAGATTCTATTCAGTAATAGAATCTATTAATATATATTCTCCTCATAATATGTAGGTACAAGCGTAATCGGCTATTGTTGTAAGGGATTGATTAGGTGATATAAAATGGAAAGTAAATAAAAAATGCGTTTGGATCTATGTGGAATATAAACTAGGATAAGTTGAAAAATGTGTATAAATATTGTGTATAGAGGCGCACTTAACAAGATACTACCTGCCAGTCAACCTTCAGGTGATCTAGCAAAAAGGGTGCTATCATGAAGATTGCTGCAAGTTAAAAGCATTTATTATACCTTTAAAAATAAATATATAATATAATTATAAGTATATAAGAAGGTATAAAGCTCTAACTTACTTAGTTGATGATTAGATTAGATAGATAGAAATTCAAAGGCAATATTTATAGGACCTACTTTGCTGTATTTTTATCATGATACAGCGAGAAATGTATAGGTTAGCAGGAGTTTGAAAGTGGATCCTGTACTAGATAAAATTAAAGGGACCAGGAGACAATTTTTGAAACAATAGAAAACCAATTCGCATTCGAAATCGTGAGATTCGTATACGAATTACCGAATTCACTATTTCTGAACTTTCATTTCGTGCGTTGTGCAACGAGTGGTTCAACCCACTCGTTTTTGATTTCTACTAGTAGAATATCCAATGCTGAAGTGACCTTGACAGTGATCCGTTTCACGTGTGGGGTCATCGCGATTTTGAATTTTTCTGCGTGAAACGGAATTTAATTAAGAATTTGTTTTTAATGACAACACTGAATTCGAGTGATTCAAAAATCTATGAAATTGTATGCAGTAGAAAATAATTTCGCTCACGATTTGTATTCGTATTCGAATTCCAAATTCACGTGTAATGTAATGATTCAAAAATACGTCTCCATGTCAGGATGCATGTTAACGTATTAATTGTCCATGCTATAATGAGTTGAGAAAACATGAATTGATTGCGTAAAAGATACGTAGAAAATGGCTGGAGCACCATTTAGTGGTAACGAGTAAAAATTATTAAAATTCGATTCTGGTAAATTGAATGATGAAACAAGATATTATATATTAGATATATTAATATTTTAACTTTAGCTAGTCAATATATATATGATAATTTAGTTTTTGTATATAGAAACTATAATAAATTCAATAAAAACAGTGATCTACATAATGTGAATACTAGAAACAAAAATAAACTTGCCGTTCCAATGTTCAGACTCCATAAAATTAGCTGTTCGTTCTTGGGGAAATGTATATCTATGTTTTACAAACTTCCGCAAAGTGTCATTGATTTGCCTTTGTATAAATTTAAAATCCATATCAAAAAGACACTCATGAGTAAAGGTTATTATAAAGTAAGTAACTATCTAAATGATCACACTATTTGGGAATAGGGACACTATTCATAGAGCCATGTTTGGTAACAACATTATTTATAATATTGTATTATTTTTGTATGTAAACATACATACGACTGTAATCGTATTAGGTATGATTGTATCTTATACTATATTGTATTTTTATATTATATTATTGTAATTATTAACATTGTAAAGAGGAGATAAAAAATAGACCTTCAGAGTTTCTTGCCTGTTCTTCTCGAGAAGTCTCTCCCAATTTCCGAACAGGTGTCGAGTCAATTTTTTTATTTTTTTTCCTTATTCGTACGTACGGACAAGGTTTTTGTTTTTTTTTAAGCTTTGTTTTTTTGTTTTGTCTGTTGACGTCAATAAGTGCCTGTAAAGGTCTATGTTGAATAAAGATTATTTTGATTTGATATAAAGCAAACTTATAATTTACAACGATCGTATAAGTATCACGACATATTTATGTTATCTTGCCTCGAACAACACTACAATCATACTATCGCGATTTCTGATTGCGCGACGAGCTGATAAGAGTCGTAGTATCGTTGGGCATGACACAACGCAATGGTTCGTCTCGCTCGCAGTATATCAAGGAGGAAAGACACAGAGGTATAACCTTCATATTAATCAAAGATCTATGTATTCTACTAGACATGTTTTGGCATTTGCGCCGCGGGGACTGTGATGTATCCCCAATAGAGTATCAATCAATAGAGTAGTCACGACATTTTATTTGAGTGGTATTATATTCTAGTTAAGTATCTAACCTTCATATTAATCAAAGATCTATGTATTCTACTAGACATGTTTTGGCATTTGCGCCGCGGGGACTGTGATGTATCCCCAATAGAGTATCAATCAATAGAGTAGTCACGACATTTTATTTGAGTGGTATTATATTCTAGTTAAGTATCTAACCTTCATATTAATCAAAGATCTATGTATTCTACTAGACATGTTTTGGCATTTACGCCGCGGGGCCTGTGATGTATCCCCATCAATTAATAGAGTAGTCACGACATTTTATTTGAGTGGTATTATATTCTAGTTAAGTATCTAACCTTCATATTAATCAAAGATCTATGTATTCTACTAGACATGTTTTGGCAATTGCGCCGCGGGGACTGTGATGTATCCCCATCAATCAATAGAGTAGTCACGACATTTTATTTGAGCGGTATTATATTCTAGTTAAGTATCTAACCTTCATATTAATCAAAGATCTATGTATTCCTACTAGATATGTTTTGGCATTTGCGCCGCGGGGACTGTGATGTGTCCCCATCAATCAATAGAGTAGTCACGACATTTTATTTGAGTGGTATTATATTCTAGTTAAGTATCTAACCTTCATATTAATCAAAGATCTATGTATTCTACTAGACATGTTTTGGCATTTGCGCCGCGGGGACTGTGATGTATCCCCATCAATCAATAGAGTAGTCACGACATTTTATTTGAGTGGTATTATATTCTAGTTAAGTATCTAACCTTCATATTAATCAAAGATCTATGTATTCTACTAGACATGTTTTGGCATTTGCGCCGCGGGGACTGTGATGTATCCCCATCAATCAATAGAGTAGTCACGACATTTTATTTGAGCGGTATTATATTATAGTTAAGTATCAGAAATGTTAATTATAAAGTTAAGTACTTCTTTGTTGATGTTATAGCTCTTTCCTATGGTATACAAACTTCCATGCAGATATTGCAACGTAACAAACTATGGAAATTTTGAAGTTTTTTGATGTAATTCTCACTAATTACTAGATACTTTGACAGTAAATCTTGTGTTTGTAAGTTGACCTGTCAGATTTGCTGCAAATCTGACAGGTCTTTCAATTGTGGTATGGGTGAGTGTGACTATCAGGTAGGCAGTCTGCTTGTTATTGTTGTACCTTATCAATATATATCTTAATATATATATTTCTTGTGTGCGTGTGTATGTGACTGAACTCCTCCTAAACGACTGGACCAATTTTGATGAAATTTTTTGTGTGTATTCCAGGGGGCTTGAGAATGGTTTAGATTCACAATACGGTCATATAGATATTGTTTTTCAGCTAAATTATTTATTTAAAAACATTTGAGACAACGTGAGACAACGTGACATTTGAGACATTTGACAGGACAACGTCTGTTGGGCCAGCTAGTAACTATATAGTTGTTTAGACTTCCAAACACACGTATTAATGATTTTCGTTATATTTAGTTTCCGAAAATACATCTTTAAAATCTAGGATAAATTTTTTTAACTTCATTACGAATCTAAGTCAGAAATCAATATATAAATACTTTATTTTCTCTAATCCTTTTGCTTATTTTTGATATTTCCAAGCAACTCTCAATCAACCCAAGATCTCAATAGATACAGTGCATTAAAGACCATAAAGCCTAAGAATTAAATAGAATATTGTGTAGTAGGACAATCGTTAATTTAATACACAGGCCAGCAGACGTATTTTGAGTCATTAGACGTGAATTCGGAATTCGAATACGAATACAAATCGTGCGCGAAATTATTTTCTACTGCTTACAATTTTATAGGTTTATTGAATCACTCGAATTCAGTGTTGTCATTTAAAAAAATCTTAATTAAATTCCGTTTCACGCAGAAAAATTCAAAATCACAACAACAAAAACAAAAAATCCGGCGATGGCCCACACGTGAAACGGATCACTGTCAAGGTCACTTTAGCGTTGGATCTAGTAGAAATAAAAAACGAGTGGATTGAACAACCTTATAGAAATTACTGTATATAAAAATACTAGCTTTCCGCCGCGGCTTCGCCCGCGTTATATTCGAATTTCCCACAGGAAGGATACGTTTTAACAATACTGCCATACAACCTTTCACCCCCTCCTTTCAACCTTTTACAACCCATTTCTGCTTAAAAGGTAGCCTCTGTCCTTTCTCAGCCTCTAGACTATCTGTGTACCAAATTTCATTTAAATCGGTTCAGTAGTTTTAACAATATTTCCATACAACCAATAATCCCTCCTTTCAACCTTTTACAACCTTTTTTGCATGAAAAAGTAGCCTATGTCCTTTCTCAGGCTCCAGACTATCTGTGTACCAAATTTCATTTAAATCGGTTCAGTAGTTTTGGTGTGAAAGCGGAACAGACAGACAGACAGACAGAGTTACTTTCGCATTTATAATATTAGTATGTATGTATGTATAGTATGGCACAAAACAATGAGCTTTTCCACAAATACTATTTTCACAGTACTTTTGATTAAAATTTCACCGTCTTCAATTTTCACAGATGACACTCCAGTTTTATTTATTTGAGTTCATTAAAATGATAACTTTTTTTTAATGAACCGATTTTGATGAACAAAGTTTAGATATTATTCTGAGTTAAAACAAAGCAAAATAGTGAAAGTTTCAAGCAAATCGGTTCAGTACTTTCGGAGATAAACGTGAACATACATACAGACAGACAGACAAAAAATTCCAAAAAATTTTTTTTGCTTCTAATAATCTATTTAAGTGCCCCTCTATCCATTTCAGTCAAAAAATACTAAATGTACAGACAAAATATTTTTACTGTTTTATTATATGTATAGATAATAAATTTTCTCATTTATTGTTATCCAATTGAAATTCCCCACTTTGATAATTTCGGAAGCATGCGTACTACCAGTTTGAAGTTAAATTTTATCTTAATTGATAAATTCGCATGATAGCAGTACAGTGCACGTGGTTATAATTATTGTATAAATAAAGTTGACAATGAGTAGTTCTTGGGACTCTCTTAATTACTTCTTATAACAAGGCTAAATAAACATCTCTAACCGGGTTTAGTTATTCTGAAGTGCGACCGCTGTTCCGATAGTCCATTATATTCTATAGGTAACAGTCGACGCATTGTGAACTGAGGCTTCGGGTCGCAAACCATATTAATCTGTCTGTCTCGCTTGCACTTACAGATCTTATGGAGAGGTGTAATGATGTGCGTAAGAATTGTAGAAGTGCATGTCGATGACAGGATAGGTACGATCGATATGCTAAATTATGTTAAGTATAAATAGGAATACTTTTCCGCAATCAAGAAATAGAAGTATTTAATTTGTAAGTTTTGAGATAATCATAGAGAAACCATAGATCGTAATGTGTTTCTGAAAAGGAGCGTTTTATCTTAGTTCTTCGAAAATCCACATCCTACCCATCTTTATCTTTTTCCTATAGGTTATTTATCAGAGGTGAGGTGCGTGATCTCTTAAAATAGTTTTCCTAAGTCCTTAATAGTCCTTCTTTTAAAAAAAAACAAGTACACATTATGACGTCGTAGTACAAACGGAAGTACCTACCGACTAAACTTTGTCTGAGCTTTACGGGTTGAATGGAAAGGGCCAAATGTGTCGTCTAATACAAATAAATGTGATAATAGTAAATTACGATATTAGTGCGTTATGATGGTTATATCATGCGAGGCGGAATTTCAGCCCGAGCCAAAGACAAGGGCGTAATTGAGCCGAGCATGTTATAACCAATACGCACGTATATCGTACGACGTTTTTAACACATTTGCGAGGAAACAGAAAAAAAAAACATTTAAATAAACTTAATCTGTGATGCACACTGTTGCATTCCCGCCATTTTACTACTGACTGGCGCCGCGCGGCGATTTGTTCGAAATTTGAATAGCAACAGCGCGCGAAATGCCAAATAATACTGTTATGGAATTTGTATGGACTATTTTATTTTATTTTATTTGGAAAACTAACTATTTAACATCTACTTATAATACTACGGACTATTTACGAGTTTTCGCATATAAATAACTAACTTAAAACTTGAATGCTATCATAATAATTACTAGGAACATTATGGACAATATGTCTAAACTAATCATCAGGGAAGCGACTCAATCCATTGCTGCGAGACCACATGAGCAAATCTGGATGGAGCTGAGTTAAACAGGTCTAGATCTTGGATATTTCCTAACTCATTCACCGAGATCGCGGCTCTCACGAAAAATGAACCCTTCCGATAGTTGGTGTGGCTGTAAGGTACAATGAGCGGACATTGTAATCTAGCAGACCTACTGGGGACCTTAAGTTGTAATTTATCAAGGAGATAGGGGGAGTCTATTCTGGACTGTGCTATTTTTACTAAGGATGTAATGTCGCCTATTTTTCTGCGTACACAAAGAGGAAGCAAGTGCTGTTTGCTTTGGTAACACGCGCGTTTATTATGACCCGCTTTACATATTTAAAACCGGTGGAATCACATCAGCTTTACGAGCAAAGGTGTTAAACAGACGTATAACGTTGTCGCAGGAGCTGGCGGAGTCGTCGGTGGAGGTGGCCGGCGACGGCCGCCCTGACGCCAGGGACTCGTCGCCGCCCCTAGGTCAGTTGCACACGTTGCACATTTTGATTTGACAGATCAGCATACTCTAGTTATGACATTGCACATACTGGCCAGGGTTTATTTATTTAATTTTTGTACATGCATACTTTATCATCGACGAATAAAATGTACTGTATATTTATTTTAGAAATTTGTTTCTGCAAACCCAGGTCAGTGACAGGTGAATTGAACGGGTCAAATATATTATCATATATTTGACCAGTTCAATTATATAAATTAATACATATATAGGATATCACATAAATAAAATTGTATATATACATATGCATCCCTACTACTACATCCCAACTAATATTATAAATGCGAAAGTAACTCTGTCTGTCTGTCTGTTACGCTTTCCCGCTTAAACTTCGCAACCGATTTTGATGAAATTTGGTAAGTACAGACAATCTTTAGACCCCTGAGACAGAACATAGGCTACTTTTTATTTCGAAAAAAAGGGAAGAAGGGGTTGAAATAGAGGTTGAAAGTTTGTATGGGATTTCTTAATTTTAAAACATAAAACCATGAAACTTTATATTTAAGCACTTGATAAGAAATCATTAAACATTTGTTCTAGCATTTTTGAAAGTTCGTCCAGCTAGGGGGTGAAATTTAGTATGCAAGTTCGTCAAATATCACGTCATGAGAAACAAAACAAACAAAATTGTTTATGGTAATAAGGTTCACTTTTTCTGGGATATTAAATTGAGAGACGTGTGTTTGGACTGTAATTTATTTTGCGACTGACTAACATAACCAGAGATACATTTGATGTTTAAGCTTAGGTATTGATGAATGAACAGCTGCGTAGACCGCGCTTTGTGCTACGTAATGTTATGATCTAAACAAAAATATTTTTGTACACAACGTAAGGCTGGCCCCTGTGAGAGTCTCTTAGACATAAGGGACCAGGATTGACAAAAACTAACTGCACGCGGCGAAGCCGCGGGCGGAAGCTAGTGATATTATATGACTATGGATGGATGTTTGTTACTCTTTTATGTATAAACTAGGAATGGATTTTAACGAAACTACAATAACACAGCAGATTATGCATCAGAATAACACATAGGCTAAAGTTTATAAAAATATTGTGGGAATTGTCCAAAATATGGCGACAAGTGTCTTGTGCAGACGAAGTCGCGAGCACCACCTAGTTATGAAATATTTTTATTCTACTAGACATAATATATACACGTTCTTTGTTCCTAATAAGTGCGGCCTTGAATCCCCATTCATATTTTGGGGAGTAAAGGGGTTGTTTGGATTGTTGCTGTTTCATGTGTTTAGTGAAAGATTTGTATTTTTTTATGTAACGAATAAACCCAAAAAGTACTGGACCGATTTTAATAATTATTTTTTCATTAGAAAGCTACATTATCACTGAGTAACATAGGCTATATTTAGTACTAGATTACTATAGAAATCTTAGGGCCGGTAGTAATAAATATATTAAATAAAAAAATATCCTGCTTACATATAAATTACATTGTTCAGGAGAGCAAAAAAACGGGTCGGCTACATTGATTCGTTAGCCCGACGAAACCAGAAGAGATAACGATTTGGGTGTTTGACGAAAAGTTGTGCTATATGGTTGACATTTTACTTTGTAATACTCGTAATCTTTTGGAGTATAGTTAATTATTACTTAATAACAAGAAAAATAAAAAGAAAAAAAAAACAAATTTAGAGTAGAAACAGAGAAACAGCCCTGTCCTCCATACAGAATAAAAGAGGTTCATGTGTGCTACAGCAGAAGATTTTCAGCACAGCCCTGGGGCCGTCACCTCGATACTCGACTGCCGCGCTTTACAGACACATACATATATTTAATTTAGGTTGCTTCATCGACGCTTAGAAAAAGACATCTAACGGAGTTATGTCAGGAGAAAGGCCGGCCATGCGACTGGTCCTTGCCGACCAATCCAACAATTTAGATATGCCTCATTGAGGAAATTCCTTACGATAAGCGCGAAGTGGTCACGAGCAGTAAATAAATTTACCAGAAAAATTAAACTATGTTAAATAAAGTAACAATAAGTTTATTGTGTATCCGTATCATTTCAGTAACATGTTAAGCTTTGTCATTACTAATCGCTAAAAAGACTTACAGTGGGCTTTTGTTTAGCCGGTACGAACATTTTTCACGAACTCAGTTACGTTTGGACGTTTAAAACGTTCAACGTGCGTGTGCGTGCTCGTACAAACGCTTCTAGTCCCGCTTAGCCTCCTATGACCATAGGACTTCAATTTTGTTTTATAATTTCCTAAATATTAAATGAAAAACAGTAAATATTTAATTCTCTTGATTTTCCTATTCACATGTTTATTTTTCGCTAAATAGTTAAAAAACTGTAATTTATATGACTCGTGTCACATATTTACTCGTAAATGAAAAAGACGTGTTGTGTCAATTGTATTCATTAAATTGATTAAGTAATCTCAAAAGAAAATTCAGTGAACATTTCTTTATAGTTATTTATGTTGAACGAAATTATTGAAGTTGTTAATAAAACCAAAAGCGAAATAGAAAAGTAGTGCGATTCAGAAATGTGGCGACGTCTTAGAACCATTGTGTACGGGCTGGAGGAAGCTATCTTGTGGAGGGATGTCGAAGTAATAGAGGCGCGGGAGCCCGGAGACTTCGTGTCAGTGCATAGGTTCCCTGTTTTTGAGCTGGACTCTGTCGAAGATGGTTATGAAATCGCGAGCGTAGTACACGGTATATTATTATACTTTACTAATTATTCTGTATATCTGTAATATTAAATACTAGCTGTGCCTACGACTTCGTCCGTGTGGAATCGTAATTTTAGGTTTTTTAATTACACGTGTTATTGTTAGTCAACCATAAAAGATATGCTGTCGTGGGATATTTTTTATATAATTTTAATGAGAACATTTCCGTCATACATGATTTCTGTGTAGCTTTAACCATTATGATTGCACACGCGACGGAAGCTTAAAAAATGGAATAATTTCTCCCGGTTTCCCAACGTTTCCTTTAACTGCTCTGCTCCTATTGGTTGTAACGTGATGAAAAGTATACTAAGTGAGTATGAATATCGAAGTGAGATGCGAATTATTGTTTGAATTTTACAGAATCAACAAGCAGCTCAGAGTCGGAGCGCTTCGGATCACATCGCTCAATTGCATCTCAGTTTCATTCGATACGCGACGCTTACACGATTGACATTGTAAATATCTGTCATTTGTATCAGTGAACTTATCTTTTACTTGTATCAATTTAATCGGTTCTGAGTCACTGATACAATGATGCAAATAAAGCACTTAAATGATCCAATCTCAACAAAGTTACGTTTTTTCCATCATTAAATGAAAGTCGCTTTCGTTATATATATACATAAACTAACATGATACAGGAAAATGTGAGTCTAGAATCAGTTCCAAGACTTCACCCATTGATGCCCACTGCGTTATGAAATACTAGCTTTCTGCCCGCGGCTTCGCCCGCGTGGATTTCGGGATTGGGTGTATAGAGGGTTAAGGGTCATAGCTTTTGCCCACGGCTACATATACGCGGAAGTCGGTTTATGGTGCGAAGATTTTATCGCACTTCCCGTGGGACTATCCGTTTTTCCGAGATAAAAAATGCCGCAAAACTCCTCAAGAATCACTCTATCTATTGATGAAAACCGCATAAAAATCTGTGCAGTAGTTTTTGAGCGAAGCCTTTATTGCGCATCCCGTGGGATCTGTCGATTTTTCCGGGATAAAAAGTAGCCTATGTTACTCGGGGAGAATGTAGCTTTCCAAAGGTGAAAGAATTTTTGAAATCGGTCCAGTAATTTAAGCGTGAAGAGGTAACAAACAAACAAACAAATAAACAAACAAACACACTTTCGCATTTATAATATTAGTTGGGATAAATAATGTTTTGTCGGCAGTTTCGAACGGCGATGCGTCTTTCCGCGAGGAGGAGGGCGCGGACACGCTGCCCACCGACATGTCCGACAGCAGCGACAGCGAGCCGGACAAGCCGCACGAGTCAGTACCTACAGTACACCTGCACCGCGACACACCACACACCAGGCTCGCTCATCTCATCTCGGACAAGCGGCACGAGTCAGTACTGTGCACCTGCACCGCGACACACCACACACCAGGCTCGCTCATCTCATCTCGGACAAGCGGCACGATTCAGTACACCTCCAAACATCCGTATCACTTATCTAATCATGGACAAGCCTCGCGTCAGTTCACCTCGATACATCAGTATCTTCATCTCATCACGGACAAGCCGCACGAGTCAGTACTGTGCACCTGCACCGCGACACACCACACACCAGGCTCGCTCATCTCATCTCGGACAAGCGGCACGATTCAGTACACCTCCAAACATCCGTATCACTTATCTAATCATGGACAAGCCTCGCGTCAGTTCACCTCGATACATCAGTATCTTCATCTCATCACGGACAAGCCACACGAGTTAGTTCACCTCGATATATCAGTATCTTCATCTCATCACGAACAAGCCACACGAGTCAGTTCACCTCGATATATCAGTATTTTCATCTCATCACAGACAAGCCATACGAGTCGGTTCATCTGAATATATCAGTATCTTCATCTTATCACAAACAAGCCACGAGTCAGTTCACCTCGATATATCAGTATCTTCATCTCATCACGGACGAGCCACACGAGTCAGTTCACCTCGATATATCAGTATCTTCATCTCATCACAGACAAGCCACACGAGACAGTTCCCCTCGATATATCAGTATCTTCATCTCATCACGGACAAGCCACACGAGTCAGTTCACCTCGATATATCAGTATCTTCATCTCATCACGGACAAGCCACACGAGACAGTTCCCCTCGATATATCAGTATCTTCATCTCATCACGGACAAGCCACACGAGTCAGTTCACCTCGATATATCAGTATCTTCATCTCATCACGGACAAGCCACACGAGTCAGTTCACCTCGATATATCAGTATCTTCATCTCATCACGGACAAGCCACACGAGACAGTTCCCCTCGATATATCAGTATCTTCATCTCATCACGGACAAGCCACACGAGTCAGTTCACCTCGATATATCAGTATCTTCATCTCATCACGGACAAGCCACACGAGTCAGTTCACCTCGATATATCAGTATCTTCATCTCATCACGGACAAGCCACACGAGTCAGTTCACCTCGATATATCAGTATCTTCATTTCATCACGAACAAGCCACACGAGTCAGTTCACCTCTATATATCAGTATCTTCATCTCATCACAGACAAGCCACACGAGTCAGTTCACCTCGATATATCAGTATCTTCATCTCATCACGAACAAGCCACACGAGTCAGTTCACCTCGATATATCAGTATCTTCATCTTATCACGGACAAGCCACACGAGTTAGTTCACCTCGATATATCAGTATCGTCATCTCATCACGAACAAGCCACACGAGTCAGTTCACCTCGATATATCAGTATTTTCATCTCATCACAGACAAGCCATACGAGTCGGTTCATCTGAATATATCAGTATCTTCATCTCATCACGAACAAGCCACACGAGTCAGTTCACCTCGATATATCAGTATCTTCATCTCATCACGGACAAGCCACACGAGTTAGTTCACCTCGATATATCAGTATCTTCATCTCATCACGAACAAGCCACACGAGTCAGTTCACCTCGATATATCAGTATCTTCATCTCATCACGGACAAGCCATACGAGTCGGTTCATCTGAATATATCAGTATCTTCATCTTATCAGAAACAAGCCACGAGTCAGTTCACCTCGATATATCAGTATCTTCATCTCATCACGGACAAGCCACACGAGTCAGTTCACCTCGATATATCAGTATCTTCATCTCATCACGGACAAGCCACACGAGACAGTTCCCCTCGATATATCAGTATCTTCATCTCATCACGGACAAGCCACACGAGTCAGTTCACCTCGATATATCAGTATCTTCATCTCATCACGGACAAGCCACACGAGTCAGTTCACCTCGATATATCAGTATCTTCATCTCATCACGGACAAGCCACACGAGTCAGTTCACCTCGATATATCAGTATCTTCATCTCATCACGAACAAGCCACACGAGTCAGTTCACCTCGATATATCAGTATCTTCATCTCATCACAGACAAGCCACACGAGTCAGTTCACCTCGATATATCAGTATCTTCATCTCATCACGAACAAGCCACACGAGTCAGTTCACCTCATCACGGACAAGCCACACGAGTTAGTTCACCTCGATATATCAGTTTTTTCATCTCATCACGAACAAGCCACACGAGTCAGTTCAACTCGATATATCATTATTTTCATCTCATCACAGACAAGCCATACGAGTCGGTTCATCTGAATATATCAGTATCGCTCCTTACATAGACGACCTCCGCAGACGACTGGTTGGTATACCGCCATCTCTGAGATCCCGGGTTTGAGTCCCGGTGAGGGCAGATGTTTGCGTGAGGAATGCGAGCATTTGTGCCTTAGTCATAGTTGTTATAATATATTTCTACCGAATTTATTTATATATGTATAATATATATATATATATATATATATATATATATATATATATATATTATATTATATATATATATATATATATATATATTATATTTATATGCTAGGCGCGGCAGATGACCTCCTCCCGCCTGATGTTAAGCGGTGAAAGAGGCCCAAATGAGATGACAGATAGGATAGTGACTTTACTCCACTCTCCTACCTGCCCTATCCCTGCCGGCCCAAAAGATGCCTTTTCACGCCTCTTTTGAAGGAACCCATGTTGTAGGATGTAGGAAACACATACGCAGGCAGAGAATTCCAAGTGCGGGAAGTACGGCAGAAGAAGGAATCTTGGAATTTCTTAGTGCGGTGTGGAATGGGGGACGTAGTGTACGGATGGCTCCGAAGACCCTTACGTGTGTTTCTATAAAGGAAAGGAGAGGGAGGGATAAGGCTAAAGAGTTCTTCATATATAATATGTGTGTGATGACACTTATTATTTATTTACTTATTAGACACACACAACAGAATACAATCGATTATTGATACATTTTTCTTATATAATAATAGCAGAGCAGATTATATTCCTAGGTGTGTGTGTATAACATGAACGACGCATAGCTAGAGCAGTACACATATGGCAATATAAAACTTAAATTTAATAATGAGAGAACATAAACATACAATATATTAGTTGCGTATTAAATGATATGTTCATCAAGCTCTTTTCAAATTTTGTAAGACTTTGTCCAAATATGTCTATTGTTTCATGCTGAGTCTTTGAGACATCATCATTTTGATTTTGATTAGGTTTGATATAAATGTTTACTGGTGGTAAAATAGGGGAGAGTCAATTAAGGAATTTATAATTTTCAACAATGTGACAAAATCTATATATGTATATGCGACGAGATTTTAGACTTTGTAAATTTAATTTTAGTAATTTCTCTGAATATGCACGAAGTGTACGATTCAAGCCAAGTCTACAGTACAAGATATTCAAGCATTTCTTTTGAACTCATTCCGATGCGATTGCTGTGTATTTCATAATATGGTGGCCAAATAACTGAGCAATATTCAAGTGTACTACGAATCAAGGCAAAATAAAGTTTCAATAGAATAGCTGTAAAATCTACAAGTTTTTGACTTTTGTTAATAATATGATCGTAATGATCGCTGAAAGTAAACTTTTCATTCAAAATTATTTATTATCTTATCTGCTCATTACACAAAACTTGCGAAACCATATTCTATGTAAAACTTAATTCAAGAAAAACCTACCAAGAAATTACAAAAAGTCTTCCTATTCTCTCAAATTAAGTACTGAACACCTTAGTTAATTTGCCATTTAACCAGTTGGCTAAGCGTCGTCTAGATGTAATGTTTCAACATTACATGACTGTTGCAATCAACGAGTCGGCTAAACGACGTATAGCTGTGTGATTGAATGGCGTTGTTCAGTCAAAGGGCTAGCTGTTTGATTGAACGGCTATTTTAACCAGTTGGCTGCGACATATATATAAGATGCACGTACGTTGCCTCAGGGGTCGGGAGGCCGCGAAGTGCACGGCCAACCACGACGGCCAGCTGCTGCTGCAACAGGAGTTCCCGTTCAGCATCGACCAGCTTTTCACCATGATCTTCACCAACTCCAAGTTCAACCTCGAGCTTCTCGCCGCCAGGGGGACCACTGATTACGTGCAGGTAACGGCGCGACGACACAATCCAGTGACTACACGAAGGTCCGCTTAGTAGACCACGGACACCGTACAAGAGATGAGTAGTTGTAGTCAGGAAGTAGTAGTAGTTTGGGATGAAGAGCACGTCCAAGAGAAATATTGCCGAAGTTTAAGTAAAATTATATTGATGTAAAAGTACACAGTAATATTCAATAGGCAATTCTTTCTTGAGTAGTGTGCAGTAAGACAGTTGTTGACGTACTAGTTAATAAAATTAATTAAAACTACCTTTCTGCCCGCGGCTTCGCCCGCGTGGAGTTTGGGATTGGGTCTATAGAGGGTTAAGGGTCACGGCTACATATGCGCGGATGTCGGTTTATGGCGCGAAGGTTTTATCGCGCTTCCCGTGGGACTATCCGTTTTTCCGAGATGAAAAATACCGCAAAACCTTGCTCAAGAATCACTCTATCTATTGATGAAAATCTGTGCAATAGTTTTTGAGCGATGCCTTTATTGCGCCTCCTGTGGGATTTATCGGTTTTTCCGGAATACATCATAGCCTAGAACCTTCAAGAATCACTGTCTATTGATGAAAACTGCAGGAAATTTTTGAATAGTCTTTATCGCGCATCCTACGGGATCTGTCGATTTTTCCGTCAATTCGTCGCCGCCCCGTTTTGCCGTGAAAGACGGACAAACAGACAGACACACTTTCCCATTTATAATATTAATTTGGATTATAAAGTTAATTGGTAAAACCGTGCGCCTGGAAGTAGGTCGCAGCGTAAGAAAAAATGTACGTTGCTAGCTCGTACAGAAAGCAAAGAGATGATATGATAATCGTGCAAGTGACGAGAAGACAAACGTACGTATATGTTCGACTTGTTGGTGGAATGTGTCCGTTATCACGATACTAGGAGGGATTTAATTAACAGATTAAAAATTAATATTACGGATGTTGGTACGTTCCACAGTATTTTGGCCCAACCAACTTCCAAAGAGGCCCATATGTTATACAATGCACTGTGCCCGCCGCGACTACCTTGAGATTAACTGTGGTTTTGTATGATAATTGGTGGCGCAGCATATTTTTGTAATAAAATCATTAAGCTAATAATTATACCTATTAGAAATTGCGCACAATATTCATTCATTTTAATTGCATTTTGGGGAGTATTGTATCTCAGTGCCACCTTGCGGCAGTGTTGAAAGATCATGATTGATCTCTCGAGATGGCGCTAGTCGTACCGTTTCGCTCATATACGGACGCGACAGTGCTGGCTGCCCCTGCACCGCTAGAACTTTATCATTCATCCGCTACCGCCTGCCGAAGAAAGAAGTGAAAGAAGACCGCATATTATATTTTTATCTCCGCTCATATTGAACTATACTTATCCCGCACAATATATCCCTGTGACTACTTGAACTGTTTTGTGAACTTGCCATAGTGATCGTGAAGATAGGGTCGACCCTGTGAATTCTAAGGTGATCTGCTGCGTACGTGTGTGGTGGTAGAAATCCAAGAAAAACACCGGCTGCACTTGGTGAGTACGCTGAGTGCATGACCTCTTTTTGCCTTTACAGTGGTGTTTATTGTGTGCGCTTCTCATAGGTATAATTAACCTAAAGAAAAACAAAACCCAAAAATAGATTGAGTAGTTACAGCTCCACTGGTGATAGCTATTTACACGCTTCATCACCAATAATGTATATGTTCCGATAGGACTGACATATCCATTTAGATAAAAGTCCTTTTAAAATAAAGAGAATATATATATATATATACATTTGACCTCTCGTTACATCACACCATGCCTCGTCACGACGCCAACATGAGACGACACAACATACACTACTTGAGCGCGTCCTTTTATACTTGATTTCCCTTCACTTTTAACCTACATCGCGTACCGGTTTCATCTTGTAGAATGTCCTTTGTTCATTGACCCGGAAATTTACAACCCCTACCGTCCGTTTAGGTTTGGTAACTCTGTAGGAAGGTAGGTTAGGTTGCCTCAGCGTAGGTGATCCCTTTGGCCACCGCTTCCGGCTTCAGTGCCAGGACCACCGCTAATGTGTGGGGCGGCCCTCGGTTGGGCCAACCTCGTATCGGCCTTGCTCGCCGTCGTCGTCGTTTTTGGGGCTCTACAGCCCCTTTTAATTTCCTCGGACCAGGGTTGGTCCTGGTCCATAGTCGGCGCCGGCTGCCTTCCACCTTTGGCCTTTTTAGCCCTCGCCTCCTTAGGCAAGTTTGCCGCAGGGCCGAGGGTTGCATCCGAAGTCGGGTGCACGGCAATGGTCCCTGTTGGAACAGGGAGGACGCCTTTGGTAGTTGACGCCAGCGGCGGGCGTCTTAGTGCGTGAAGAGTAAAACATCCGGCTCGAAGGACCAATATGTACGGGTACCGTACTGATCAAATGATACGAGAATGTTTGAACACTACTTTTATTAATTGATATTGATATTATATGCTATATGAGTGTACGCTACGAATGATGTAGGTGAACTGATTATGAAACCGCTCGGTGGCGTAAAGCGCTGACCGCGTGGAATGTACAGACATTGGCCCGTACATAAATAATATAATAAAAAATTTTGATCACTGCGTCAGTGTACATACTATTATCAACAAGTCGTAATACCTAACTTCGTAACGTAACTATATATCGTTAGATGAATTCTGATAAAAATACGGTCCCAGTTAACGTCACGATAATTGTGCCCGTAACGAACGTTACGTGTCGCGTTTATTGTTATAACATTTAAACGTCATGTCGAATAACATATTCACGTTCGGTTTGATAGTCTGTTACGGCGCCACGTGTCGTGCGCTCGGTAACAGCACGGGACAAGTATTTTGTATGATCTTCAAAAAGAGCTATGGGGCAGATTTTTATTCACTATTTTTTATGTTTATACAGATTTTAAATTATTTCAATGAAATTCAGTATTAAAAACCTTTTTTGGCAATTAACATGAAAATGGGCGCTGGCTTAGAGACTCTTATCCAGAGCTATCAAAAAAATAAAACGTTTGACATTTCGTTTTTATTTTTCATCACTCACACAGATTAGTTATCACTCAGCTCCACAGACTAGTAAGTAACTAAGTTCTCAGCTCCCTTGCGCCAACCTTCGAGTGTGTTCTCGCTGCTTTTCCCCGTTTTCTTTATAATTTTTGGACTGCCTAAGGACTCTTGTTTTCGCCACTAATAATACGATTCGAACTGTGATATTGCTTTTGTAACTTGGGTGTGCTTGAGGATTCTAATTTTGGTCTGTTTCTTGGATATTGTTGTTTATAAGGTTCTGAAGCCAAAATGAGTGGTCGCGGTCGTAGCCATAGCAGATCCTCTGTGAGCACACGCATTTTGTGTGTTAATTGTAACATATGCATTAATACACTAAATCTATTGCGTTTTTGTTGTTGTTGCGCAAAATAATATGGTTAATAAAGGCATAACCTATAAAACTTCTATGCAAAATTGCTCAAAAACCTGGACTCCTTAAATTACCATTTTATTTTCTTATTAATCAGCAATACATGCTCTTTTAAACAAGGTATATTTCATTCATAGACGCTTACTTTATTTTTGAATAAAATGATGTATGGGAAGCTGCCATAGCTCTTTGTACCAGTTATACACACTTCCACTCTCCACATACATACACGCCCAGTATATGTAAGTGAGATTATTTGTATGTTTGTAATTGTAACCAAGAGATAGAAATAAATGGTGTCAGGCGACATTTCATTCAAACATGCTTCTTCGTAATTTCAGGAACCTTGGCAGCTAAAAAGCGGGCGCAAATGCCGCCAAATCAGTTACACTCTTGGACTGACTTCAGGACCCATCGGCCCCAAGGAGGTGCAAGTCACAGAAGTACAGGTAGGACCAGATCTATAATAAAACTAATCCACTTTGGTCCAGAGAAGTGCAGGACACAGAAATCTCTGCTTTGTGGCATAGCAGTGTTGCCTAATGTTATAGAATTGTTACTTTTGTATACAGTGTGAGTCTTGGTAGAGTGCACAAACGAAGAGGGCTGAAATTATGCTTTACGTTTATCGATAAAACGAAAGGAAAATGAAATTGATGCTATGATTTTGAAACTATTACCCTTTATTTCTTTTTAGAGATATGACCCATCAATATATACATTGCAGCAAAATAATCTAAATTATAATGCTCATTGACTAATATCAAAAGTAAACAGGCTATTTTATTAAATAAATAAATAAATGAACCAATTTTTGAAAATTTTCAGTAATTTTTTGATAAAATCATCCTTCATATATCTTAGAAAGTTATACAATAATATTTATATATTTTTTTTATAAGATAGAGCAGCAAACGAGCGAACGGATCACCTGATGGTAACCGACAACCGTTGCCCATGGACATCCGCAACATCAGAGGAGTCACAGATGTGTTGCCAGCCTTTTAAAAGGGAATAAGGGGGGAAGGGGGGGTTGGGCCTCCGGTACCCTCACTCATTCGGCGAAACACAGCGCAAGCGCTATTTTACGCCGGTTTTCTGTGAGGTCGTGGTATCACTCCGGTCGAGCCGGCCCAATTCGTGGCCGAAGCATAGCTCTCCCGCGGTAAAAATATTACAAAAACTTAATCTACATAACATTACCTATCTAATAGTAAAAAAATCATGTTTCTAGCTAACATTACTTGTGGGCTGCGATGTCTGTGTTTGATTTTGCTAACGAATCTAATTTCAAGACTATGCTGTGTTTAGCTAGTCAATATATATACGATAATTTAGTTTTTGTATATAGAAACTATAATAAATTCAATTAAAACAGTGATCTACATAATATGAATACTAGAAACAAAAATAAACTTGCAGTCCCAATGTTCAGACTCCATAAAACTAGCTGTTCGTTCTTGGGGAAATGTATATCTATGTTTAACAAACTTCTGCAAAGTGTCATTGATTTGCCTTTGTGTAAATTTAAAATCCATATCAAAAAGACACTCATGAGTAAAGCTTATTATAAAGTAAGTGACTATCTAAATGATCACACTATTTGGGAATAGGGACACTATTCATAGAGCCATGTTTGGTAACAACATTATTTATAATATTGTATTATTTTTATATGTGTATGTAAACATACATACGACTGTAATCGTATTAGGTATGATTGTATCTTATACTATATTGTATTTTTATATTATATTATTATAATTATTAACATTGAAAAGAGGAGATAAAAAATAGACCTTCAGAGTTTCTTGCCTGTTCTTCTCGAGAAGGCTCTCCCAATTTTCGAACAGGTGTCGAGTCAATTTTTTTTTCCTTATTCGTACGTATGGACAAGGTTTTTGTTTTTTTTTAAGCTTTTTGACGTGAAATGTCTTTAAAATCGCGCCGAAACATACGGGTACCAGGTTTAAAAAGTGGACCGTAACGAAAAGGTCTATATAATTGTACCTTAATAATTAAAAAACTATAAGTCTTAGAAACAAAAATGTGGTGTGAATATTTCACTTATATAGTCAGCTCGCTAGTTGTGACATTGAGTTTTTTATTAAAATACTTAAAATTTCGTCAAAATTGTTTTTTTTTATTTCAATATTTTACTTTAAAAGCGATTCCCTAACATAGACGTTTCACGTTAATACCAGCGACCGTGTGCCCCGGCACAGTCCACCCGATTTTTTTTTGTTTTGTTTGTTGACGTCAATAAGTGCCTGTAAAGGTTTATGTTGAATAAAGATTATTTTGATTTTATCTCATAGAGGAAATCGATGATAAAAATGTGCGTTCACGATTCGAAATGCCGGTTATTATTGCGCTCGTGATGCAAGCGTGATTCAAGCGGCGGCGGATGTCGGCAGGAGATGAACGCGTGCTCGAAGCCGGGCGTGGTGTACTCGATCGAGGCGCGCAGCGAGAACGCGGGCATCCCGTACGCGGAGTGCTTCAGCGTGCACGCGCACTACTGCCTGGAGGCGGCGGCGGCGGCGGCGGCGGCCGGCGGCGCGCGCTCGCGGCTGGCCGTGCGCGCGCGCCTGCACTACCGGAAGCCCGTGTGGGGGCTGGTCAAGGGTAACCGTGCTGACGTGACTACGTGTGTACGTACGCGGAGTGCTGCAGCGTGCACGCGCACTACTGCCTGGAGGCGGCGGCGGCGGCGGCGGCGGCCGGCGGCGCGCGCTCGCGGCTGGCCGTGCGCGCGCGCCTGCACTACCGGAAGCCCGTGTGGGGGCTGGTCAAGGGTAACCGTGCTGACGTGACTACGTGTGTACGTACGCGGAGTGCTGCAGCGTGCACGCGCACTACTGCCTGGAGGCGGCGGCGGCGGCGGCGGCGGCCGGCGGCGCGCGCTCGCGGCTGGCCGTGCGCGCGCGCGCCTGCACTACCGGAAGCCCGTGTGGGGGCTGGTCAAGGGTAACCGTGCTGACGTGACTACGTGTGTACGTACGCGGAGTGCTGCAGCGTGCACGCGCACTACTGCCTGGAGGCGGCGGCGGCGCGGCGGCGGCGGCGGCCGGCGGCGCGCGCTCGCGGCTGGCCGTGCGCGCGCGCCTGCACTACCGGAAGCCCGTGTGGGGGCTGGTCAAGGGTAACCGTGCTGACGTGACTACGTGTGTACGTACGCGGAGTGCTGCAGCGTGCACGCGCACTACTGCCTGGAGGCGGCGGCGCGGCGGCGGCGGCCGGCGGCGCGCGCTCGCGGCTGGCCGTGCGCGCGCGCCTGCACTACCGGAAGCCCGTGTGGGGGCTGGTCAAGGGTAACCGTGCTGACGTGACTACGTGTGTACGTACGCGGAGTGCTGCAGCGTGCACGCGCACTACTGCCTGGAGGCGCGGCGGCGGCGGCGGCGGCGGCGCGGCGGCGGCGGCGCGGCGGCGGCGGCCGGCGGCGCGCGCTCGCGGCTGGCCGTGCGCGCGCGCCTGCACTACCGGAAGCCCGTGTGGGGGCTGGTCAAGGGTAACCGTGCTGACGTGACTACGTGTGTACGTACGCGGAGTGCTGCAGCGTGCACGCGCACTACTGCCTGGAGGCGGCGGCGGCGGCGGCGGCGCGGCGGCCGGCGGCGCGCGCTCGCGGCTGGCCGTGCGCGCGCGCGCTGCACTACCGGAAGCCCGTGTGGGGGCTGGTCAAGGGTAACCGTGCTGACGTGACTACGTGTGTACGTACGCGGAGTGCTGCAGCGTGCACGCGCACTACTGCCTGGAGGCGGCGGCGGCGGCGGCGGCCGGCGGCGCGCGCTCGCGGCTGGCCGTGCGCGCGCGCCTGCACTACCGGAAGCCCGTGTGGGGGCTGGTCAAGGGTAACCGTGCTGACGTGACTACGTGTGTACGTACGCGGAGTGCTGCAGCGTGCACGCGCACTACTGCCTGGAGGCGGCGGCGCGGCGGCGGCGGCCGGCGGCGCGCGCTCGCGGCTGGCCGTGCGCGCGCGCCTGCACTACCGGAAGCCCGTGTGGGGGCTGGTCAAGGGTAACCGTGCTGACGTGACTACGTGTGTACGTACGCGGAGTGCTGCAGCGTGCACGCGCACTACTGCCTGGAGGCGGCGGCGGCGGCGGCGGCGGCCGGCGGCGCGCGCTCGCGGCTGGCCGTGCGCGCGCGCCTGCACTACCGGAAGCCCGTGTGGGGGCTGGTCAAGGGTAACCATGCTGGCGTGACTACGTGTGTACGTACGCGGAGTGCTGCAGCGTGCACGCGCACTACTGCCTGGAGGCGGCGGCGGCGGCGGCGGCGGCCGGCGGCGCGCGCTCGCGGCTGGCCGTGCGCGCGCGCCTGCACTACCGGAAGCCCGTGTGGGGGCTGGTCAAGGGTAACCATGTTGACGTGAATACGTCTTTAAAATTGCTTCCATAGGGACGCAAATCAAAAAATCGAATGATAACAAAATCGGGGGATACAGTTTAGTGTTGTAGCTACATATCTGTCATCCCCATCCAAATTCCAATTACACCACTGGATAGCTAAAGGATCAAAGAATTTATTACGCCCAGTAAAGACTGTAACGCTACACCTATCGATCTTCCTCTGCTAATATTCAGTGCTTTCATGCAATATTCACCAAACCATCGGTTCACTTAGTGGGAGTCCGCTGATGCCGCGTACCCGGTATAGCCTGCCATTCGAAGACATCCGCCCCAACATTCGCCAGTGCTACGAATGTATTGCCTTGGCTGGGTGATTCTGGATTTTCTACGCGTTTCATTATTTTGCAACTTTGAGCATAGCCATTCGCTTTTGTCTTTTGGCTCATTATAGTAGGGGAGCCCAAGCGGGGATTTTTGAAGTGACTCGAGCGTGTCAAGAAATTAAATATAGGGAAGAATCCTTTGCATCAAAACTATCAAAAATCAAAATTAACTTTATTCAAATATAACTTTTTAGAAAGCTCTTTTGAAGTATCTCCTTTAAAGTATCTCTACCATATATGAATGTTTAATTTCCTTCCTATCCTATCCTAATTTTCTGACACGCTCGAGTCACTTCAAAAGTCCCCGCTTGGGCTTCCCTACTATTAAGCCTAAGGCTGTGTCCCCAGCGGCCGACTGAGTGAGCGACAAATTTGTGGCTAACTGAAATTTGAGTTAGCTGCTAACTCAGATCAGCGTCGCAAGCAAACTGTTATGAGTTGGCTGGTTTTGCTGTGAGTCCATTACTAACTGAGACAGCCTGCGTACGTAACGCTGGCAACTGCGTACAGTGAGTCAAAAGTAGCAAACTGTGGACGCTCATTTCAAATCAAAACTGACTTTACAGAAAGCTCTTTTGAATCGTCCAAGGCACATTGTAAATAGTCAGATTTCGGTGCCGTGTGTCATCACTGGCAACTCGCACGATGTAAAGACTTTTGTTCTGCCTCGCTCAGCCGAGTTAGATACGTTACGCAATTGTGAGGTTAGATTAATGCGGGACAGGAAGTCGTGCGCGTCAGTGAGTTTGGACAAAGATTGACAGAGGGCGCGCGTGTTCGCAGGTTTCCTGGAGAAGAACACGATGTCGGGTCTGCAGGAGTACTGCCGGCAGCTGGCGGCGCGGCTGCAGGCCGAGGGCGACGTGGCGCGCGAGTGCGCCGGCGGCCGCGCCGCGCGCCGCGCCCGCCGCCGCACCGGTGCGTGCCGCCTCCCTCCGCGCTGCTGCTGCTGCTGCTGCTGCTCTGCGCCGCTGCTGCACTGTACTGACCGATGTCCATGTTGGCAGGCGCGACGGAGGTGGCGGTCAACGGCCCGCGGCCCGCGCCCTCCGCCGCCCCGCGGCCCGCCCGCCCCGCGCCCGCCTCCCGCGCGCTGCCGCTGCTGCTGGCCGCGCTGCTGCTGCTCAACGGCGCGCTGTACTGGCTGCTGTACCAGACCGCGCGCGACAGGTCAGTGCCCTGCTGCTGCTGCTGCTGCTCAACGGCGCGCTGTACTGGCTGCTGTACCAGACCGCGCGCGACAGGTCAGTGCCCTGCTGCTGCTGCTGCTGCTCAACGGTGCGCTGTACTGGCTGTTATATTGATATTGTTAATATTGCTATAACATTTTGACTTTTTGTTTACTCTTTTACTGTACAGTAATAATAAGTACACACATTGAGGCTTCAACCCCCAATGTAGGCTTTATGTTTTACCTGTTTTGTGTTAATAAATTATTATTAACAATGTGCGTTCTGCCCGCGCAGGACGAGCGGCGCCGGCGGCGGCGCGTTCAGCGGCGCCGGGCCCGAGCAGGCGGCGGCGTGGTCGCGGCAGCTGGCGCAGCACACGGCGCGGCACCGCCTGCAGCTGTCCGCCTGGGGCGCCGCGCTGGACGACACGCGCCACCAGCTGCACCTGGTGAGTACCAGGCCCCAGCTGCACCTGGTGAGTGCCGGGCCCGAGCAGGCGGCGGCGTGGTCGCGGCAGCTGGCGCAGCACACGGCGCGGCACCGCCTGCAGCTGTCCGCCTGGGGCGCCGCGCTGGACGACACGCGCCACCAGCTGCACCTGGTGAGTACCAGGCCCCAGCTGCACCTGGTGAGTGCCGGGCCCGAGCAGGCGGCGGCGTGGTCGCGGCAGCTGGCGCAGCACACGGCGCGGCACCGCCTGCAGCTGTCCGCCTGGGGCGCCGCGCTGGACGACACGCGCCACCAGCTGCACCTGGTGAGTACCAGGCCCCAGCTGCACCTGGTGAGTGCCGGGCCCGAGCAGGCGGCGGCGTGGTCGCGGCAGCTGGCGCAGCACACGGCGCGGCACCGCCTGCAGCTGTCCGCCTGGGGCGCCGCGCTGGACGACACGCGCCACCAGCTGCACCTGGTGAGTACCAGGCCCCAGCTGCACCTGGTGAGTGCCGGGCCCGAGCAGGCGGCGGCGTGGTCGCGGCAGCTGGCGCAGCACACGGCGCGGCACCGCCTGCAGCTGTCCGCCTGGGGCGCCGCGCTGGACGACACGCGCCACCAGCTGCACCTGGTGAGTACCAGGCCCCAGCTGCACCTGGTGAGTGCCGGGCCCGAGCAGGCGCGGCGTGGTCGCGGCAGCTGGCGCAGCACACGGCGCGGCACCGCCTGCAGCTGTCCGCCTGGGGCGCCGCGCTGGACGACACGCGCCACCAGCTGCACCTGGTGAGTACCAGGCCCCAGCTGCACCTGGTGAGTGCCGGGCCCGAGCAGGCGCGGCGTGGTCGCGGCAGCTGGCGCAGCACACGGCGCGGCACCGCCTGCAGCTGTCCGCCTGGGGCGCCGCGCTGGACGACACGCGCCACCAGCTGCACCTGGTGAGTGCCGGGCCCCAGCTAGACCTGGTGAGTGCCGGGCCCCAGCTAGACCTGGTGAGTGCCGGGCCCCAGCTAGACCTGGTGAGTGCCGGGCCCCAGCCGGCCAGCACGCGGCGCGGCGCCGCTTGCAGTTGGCGCTGCACCGATTAATTGATTTGCATATCGTCTCTGAAATGCAATCAAATAAAAATATTGCTGTAAACTCCAGACGGAGAAAGCGTTGCTGAAGCTGCTGGAGATCATCAAGCCGTCGCTGGAGGCGGGCCAGGCGCCGCCCCCCGAGCACAGCGCGCCGCCCTCCGAGGACCCTCCGCCGCCCAACGCCGACCTCTAACTGCCGCTACCATAATCTGCTGATGAGTGCGTATTACACTTGACTCAAATACACTCTTGCCATTAAGGTGTTTCGTGTAGGCGGACTGGTGTGGCACCTAGTTGCATCAATTCCTGATAACTTTAAGTGTAAACAAAATAAAATGTGAAAGTAACATGAAAGTTTTCATCGTGAGGAAATCTCTTTCCTACGAGAAAATCTATTGTGACGCGAGTGTAGATCCATCTGCTTATAACCATCGACTCTCCAACGAAGACGTGAGGACAAATGATCCTCAATCAGACATTTTTCAGAGTTTTTTTGTTGGGGAAGTAAAAGTTTACAATTTGTCGTAAAATAATAGTGAACCATCGAGAACATAATCAGCAATTGGTGAAACGGGGCCTAATCTTAAAGAAAAATTACCCTAGGTTAATACTTGGTATACAATCATTTCTCAACCTTAAAGCGATGAAGAAATAAAAGTATGCAAAGAATATTAATTAATTTCAGTAGATAGAAGCAATATGTGATACAATAATAAAATTGCAGCTAAAAAATTCTTTGTTCTTCAAATATTATCAATATTTAGTTCTGCTGGTTGTACTTAAGTTAGTTAGAACTAATTTATATCGAGCCACTTGTATCTTAAATAATAATTGAAGTTATGGAAGAAAAAAAAAGAAGTATATCGTTCCCAATGAATGTAGTTTGATTTTATTCCATTTAATTAAAACTATTCAAATACAATTTTTATTAAAATATTTTAATTTGAATATTGTATGTTTTACTGTGTTGTATATTATGTAATTAATTATATTATTATTAGAGATCGGATAATCGGGTGCATATTTACCTAAAGTTAGTGTAAGACAAAGTATGGAACTGTCTTTTTATTTTATTTCCATAAATAAAAATCCCGGAATTCCGGTACTGTACAACATTTTGGTAAATACGTATGCATAGTTGTATAAATGAACCCGGAGTCTCAGTCTTTTGAAAATTTTTTTTTTTTTTTTTTTTTTTATTGCTACAGTTGACAAACAAGCAGGCTGCCCACCTGATGGTAAGTGGTAACAGTCGCCTATAGTACATGTGGTTCCCACGAGATTCGCAGCAAATCTGCAAATCTCATAAGAACCACAGTGTACGTTGCCAACTTGTGACATAAGATGTAAAGTCACAGTACCCAGTAATTTCACTGCCTATCTTACCCTTCACGCCGGAACACAGCAAAGCGAACCCTGCTGTTTGGCGGCGGAAATAGGTAAGACGGAGGTACCCATGCAGACGACCCTGGTACAGAGTCTACCTCCTAGACTCCTAGAATAAATGGTACCACGTGATAATTTAGTAATTTTCAAACAATATCACTACGTTGAATTTGCAGTCCCGTATTTTCCCGGGATTTTTATTTAACAAAATGTATTTTAAAAAACCGCTTCCATAATTTGTGAGCCAAAAATTTACTTTAGGTAAATATGCATCCGATTATCCGATCTCTAATTATTATGCAACACACATGCACACTTGTATTATTTATGCTAGGCTGCAATGTAATACAATAGATAATTTATGTTTTGATATGTTTTTATCAAATTGAAAGTGATCTGTAATATTATGTATAAATTGTTGAGTATTTTGTTTATTATCAAAAAATAATACTAATCATATAATTATATTATTTAAAGTTAATATAACTCGGAATATAACAATTAATTGCAACGCGCAATATTTCAACAAAACCCTACAGATCGAACTGTGATAAATTACACACATATTCGTTTAAATGTCTCTGTAGTTAAATTGTAACCAAACTAAAGTTTGGCGATGTTTATTTGCAATTTGGCGCGATGCCAAAAGATGCGATGTTTTGCCAACAGTCCTTAGCTTTATATAGCTTTTTAATTATCGTGTATCCAGTTTCTAATTATAACACACTTGTTTTGTTGTTGATTGGCTAGTCGTGGCTGGCCGCTGGCTGGTTTCCACTGACCAGTTATGTCTAGCATGTCATAGATAATTTTTAAGATTTAAAAAGTTCCATAGATTAAATATAGAAGTTATTGATATTTTATAAAAAATCAGCTCACTTAAGCTATACACTAATTATATAATACAACATGTATTTTACTATGTTGTATATGAATAACAAAAGTCCTATGCCAAAAATTGTTTTTGGTTGACATAAAATCCCCTTTACAAGATTTCCGGTCGTCCGAAATCGACAGAATTACATTTCACTTGTATAATGAAAACAAAATAGCGTTAAAGACATTTAATTTTAAGGTTCTGTAATAGTTTCAAATAAAATGTAAATTTAAAAAACCTATATATCTGTAGCAGTATTCAATGTTTTATTCTTCTGTTTAAGTAATCGAAACGTTCGCAGTTTTCTGTGGTAATATAGTCTGTATGCCTTTAAGTTTACGTTAAAAGAAACATATCTTTGACTAATGTATTGTTTAAATCAGAGGTTTCCAATCTTTTTCGTGTCATAGACTCTGCCATGTTTAAATTTTTGGGTACCCTCCTATTTACCTAATATTGAATGCCTGCGTCCTACAACTTTGATATTTTTTTTTACTTCATAGGTACTTTTTATGAATAGTGTTTGAGACCCCCCAAATTATTTTTCACTTTGGGAATCGCTGGTTTAAATATTTAAGAAAATTTCTGTAGTCAATGCTTTTGCGTACACATAATTATGATAAAATGTATATTGGATGAAATTCTTGTTTGTGGCAGCGTTACCAAATACATATTGATGTGGTCAAAATATTTTGGTGACCCAACTTTTGAGAGTGACGGAATATTAGCTTTAAGTGTATCTAATGAAATATGATGCGTCAGTTATATGCCAATAGTCAAATATGTAAATAATACTTTTTGATTGTGTATGTCATTTTATATTTTAATAACTTGAATTAGCAAGAATAAAAGTAAAAAAATGTCACATGTTCCGGGAGAGGGAAGTGGTAGACGAAATGTGACATGGGGTAGGAGGGATCTTGAATTTCGTAATGTCACATTTAAAAGGTTATCTATTTTTTTTAAAACGCAAATTGCACTATTGAGCAACTGAATACTTTCGGAACAAAAGGTTTTTTTTATTTTATAATCGAGACTTTAATTCCAAAACACGTAACGTTGACGACAGGGTGACAAATTTATGTATGGCCCCTTTTTATATATGGCATATTTTTAAATTAATACATTCACAAAGTGGTAGTTTTTAGGTTCAATAAAAAGTATAGGTTAAGATAGTTTTGCTTTCACTTAGATTTTAAATGAGTTATTGCTATGGGAGTGCATTTACATGTATAAAAATAGTTTTTACAATACAAAGATTGCGTATACTTCACTTGTTATGTAATATTCAAATAAATTTACAAATGTCGAGTTTATGAGTGAAATATCGATTGAAGCTACAGCGGAAATGTGTATGGAACACCGAGGGGTTTGTTCGTTCCTAGCACATACAAGGAAATCCTCAGGCATCGTGTAAAACTTTTTAATTTTAACTTTGAATTGTGGGAGCAAGGTTTTAAATCTAATTTCTCGTAATATTTTTCTTTCTGTTAGTTACTGACTTCAGTACTTTTCTCCATTCCGTACATATTAACATCGTTTAGGTTTGGTGTGGATTGAACACGCCGTCTGTGACTGGCCACAGTGGTTTTACATTTTTTCGTTTTTATAATCTGTATAGTACTTAAGAATATTTTCTATGCGTTCTACGTCTGGTTAGGATTTCTTTACAAATTAATATTTCTATTCTACAATCTGTTTGGAAATTAGAATGTATAAATAAAAGATATCTATTGTTATATTTTGGAAATATAAATATGGATCACAAGAATATGTACATTAGAGAGTATTTACGAATGTTACATTAGGGTAAAAGTAAATTATGTAATGTTACAAATGTTTTATAAAATTACTGAAATACAGGAGAGTAATTAAAGAAAATCTATATATTTAGTATCTTTTACATAGCGACACTTCATTTATTTCGATTAGATGTAACGATCTCTTATTATTATTATTGTTGTAAAATAGTTAATTTTTTGCGGTGCTCTAGGTTAAAAATGTTTAATTTAAATGCGTGATGTGTCAATTGTAATTTTACAGGAGTTTCAAACGGTAACGTCGTTTGAAGTTTTGTAAAAGCGATTACAAATAATAATAAATAGTCCGTAAAGTTTCATTCCACAATAGATAACGATCTGAAATGATTTGTTGTTAATGTAAATGAGTGTATAGCAATTGTTCACAGTATTTCATTAAAATGATAATAAATTATTCGTTTTTTTTTCTCCCTGGAAGAAAGACTGAATATCCCTATGGATACCACCGGAACCAAGTGGAATAGGGAATTAATCTCTTTTTTGAAAAGAATCTTAATTTGATCCTTGCGTGTCAATAAACCATATACTAAAAATATAAAAAATTTATACACTCGTTAAGTACTATAAAAATTGCATTAAAATTTAATATTTTTAAATTTCGCGCGTAATTAGACTAAGGCGCCGCACGAGTTGTTGCTCTGTAGCGATGACGTCAATACGGCATGTAAATAATAAACAAAGCTCTATGTTTGACGCTATGTATTTATTATATTATAATTAAAAAATGAGTTATTATCTTTTATATATAAACAACTAATAAAGGAATAATAATTAGTGATGAAACGGATATCCGGTAACTATCCGGTATCCGGCCTATCCGGCCTATTTTCACTATCCGGCCGGATACCGGATAGTAGGGCACTATCCGGCCGAATACCGAATACTAGATGTTTCCCGCGACACCGTTCGCGCTGAGTGCTTTACGCCCTAAACTCGTCTATATCGCGCTTTTCTGTGGGAATACAAAAGTTTTTAAGCCTATCTATATTGTTTCTCGTTGTCTAATCTATCTCTGTATCAAATTTCAGCAAAATCAGTTCTTTAGTTTAGGCGTGAGAGAGTAACAGAAAAACAGACTGAATTTATAATATTAGTAACGGATTATTTTGCACATACACACACATATATGAAACGCGATAAGCGGCCGAATATCCGGTGGCCGGATATCCGGCGCTCCGGCCTCGTAGTTAGCCGAATATCCGGTATCCGGTATCCGGCCAAATCACTATCCGTTTCATCTCTAATAATAATAAAAGAATAATACTGACATCGATGTTTTAATACTCCGTAACTCGGCAGAACAAAAGTCGGGATTTCCAGCAAAGAATTTTCCGACCATTAATGCATTTATTTTTGGTAAATTCGTACTATCTCCTTTTACAAAACTGCTTTCCATAGTGTGATTCACGTGCGATTTCAAGTTAACTTACGTTTTATAACGTTCTCTTACATTAAAAAAGCAACCTACAAACTTCTTTTTTATTGTTTTGCGGATTTATACGTACTATGATTCATAATGACATTGACAGGCATAAGTTTACAGTACCTTATGACGTCACGACATGGCGGCCTATGTTTCGCTCTTGTTTTACGTATAGATTAAAAAAGTGTACTTTGAAACTAATTTTCATATTATTTTTTTTTTTTTAGATCTTTTCTAATATAGAGGGAAGTACCCTATTATGTCAGACTCCAAAACGTTTGAGGCGGCTCGACGCGATGACCTACCGACTAAAGTCAGCCTGCGCCTTGGCCATAAAGGCTGATTTATTTATTTAATGATCACCAACATAGGTAATGTACACTATTAAATACAATTAATCAAATTAATATAAAACTGTGAACATCACCTATAACATGAATTGTACAGTACAGTGTGTGTTAAACGAGTAAACATTATTCCATGGACAAACATTACAAAGTAAACACGACAGCAACTATATAAACAATTAATACCTTAACTACGAGTAATATAACAAATATATTGATACAATCCTTGGTTATATGTAATAATTATATGAAATGTAACAGCAATACTCATTGAACGAAAATAATAATAATAAATTCCTTAAAATGTAACAAATATATTTTTTCAATTTAAAATAATTGAAAATAAAAATAATTAAAAAGTTGCAGTCATACTATTGCTGCAATTAGGCTGCATATTACTACGCTAACAACTACGACATTTGCAGCAGCAAATTACTCTGTGGCAAGTACACTTTTTTTAAGGCTTTCAATAGTGATATTGAAGATATCTATTTGTTTGGTTACGTGCCACTGCGTTATATTTATTTATGACTCTGTTGAGTGGCGCATTTTGACCAAGACGCAAGATTTGAGTTACTTAGTGTATTTAGGAGATCAAATCTGGAAACCCGCGGCAATCTCGCAGGAGCTGATAGGCTTTACAAAGGACTAGAGTTCCGGTGCATCCAGATGACCATTAGCCAGTCTATATACAAAAAAAATCGGGTGGGGCTGTGCCGGGGCACACGGCCGTTGGTTTTAACGTGAAACGTCTTATGTTAGGGAATCGCTTTTAAAGTAAAAAGATTGAAATAACAACAAGATTGACGGGTGTTTTAAGTATTTATACAACTCAATGTCACAACAGCGAGCTAACTATATAAGTGAAATATTCACACCACATTTTTGTTTCTAAGACTAATAGTTTTTTAATTATTAAGGTCGATGATATAGACCTTTTCGTTACGGTCCACTTTTTAAACCTGCTACCCGTATGTTTCGGCGCGATTTTTAAAGACGTTTCACGTCAAAAACAATATCTAACATTTCATTTACACGAAGACTATTTTTGAGGCCTAATTATTGCACCAGTGCCTGCCGTACACACACAACCTTAGACCGTTAAGACAAAAGACTTTTTTTTCAGGCGCCTAAATCTCGCCGCCAGTGAACATTGTCGTTTACACGGTGCCTTTTCACCACCAGTCATAAGCACGCCGCCGCCGTCACGGCCGATGGTCTTGGATTTCGCGGCAGTTTTTCTTACGCTAGATCTCCATCATTTAAAATGAATTCAGGACAATTTGAGGTTGAAAAGGCAATGTATAATCAAACTATCCGCGTTATTACAAGAGGAACTGATATGTTGGACGAAATACATAAGAAGTAGCGATGTACCGAGTACGGTTTGACTTGAGTCAGACTCGATTCCTGCTTCGGACTCGCCTACTCGAATCCGGTACTCGAGTCAGGAAGAATCAGTTCGTACTCGTTAACTCGATTCTATTTACACGAGTCCTACTAATTTGAGTATAGTATTCGAGTTTGGTTAACTCGCTTGTACTCGCAAACTGTTTACATAAGCAATGAAGTGGCGCGGGCCTAATATTAAAAACAAGTTTGAACCTGCAACTTTTTGTTTTGATTTTGTTCTAAAATCGGACTCTAATTCTGGACTGAACTAGAATTTCCAGACTCGAGTTTAGGAATCAGACTCGAATCTAGAAATATTTGAATACCAAACATAGAATTCGAGTACTAGGCTCGAATCAGGGAATCGAGTCCTGATTCGAATACCGTATAAACTGACTCGAATCGACTCGATCCACCAAAACAGTGACTCCGCACATCGCTAATAAGAAGATGGTTGACACATCTGTTGTCCCAAAGACATTCTTGTTCTCTATATAGTGGAACAAGCTTTAATACTACGTCTTCACACAGTTTTGGCGCCATTTTACTTGAAGAAGGTACTATCGGGGTCTCTCGCGCCTTACCACTTTTTAGAAATATTCGTATGCAAGCGGCTCGCACCGGGCACGACTACGCGATGCGTAGCTATCCCTGATTGGTTACGTATTTTACTACGATTTACTACGACCATTCATTATACCAAAAGAGATTTCAAACAAACGATTTTGAAATCTCTTTTGGTAGGTATAGGTATCAGTCTGCTTTACGCCTTCGTGAATTGTTCACGTCTTCGCTGCTGTTAGTTTCTGTGCTCGCTACGACCTCTGCTCAAGGACCATGGCCTTACGAAATCTTTCTGTTGAAGAAAGAGCAAGAATAGTTGCTCTTCATGAACTCGGCAGGAATATTACGCAAATTTCGCAAGAACTTGGTTTCTCGGTAAGTTTTTTTTAAATGTTTAAAAATTTTTTAAAGTAAATCTTATAAAGATGTAGGTAATTATTTTTTTTATTTAACGTATAGATATACTTCTACGAGTAGCTATTAGTACTTAGCGGTCAAGTGGCGTTTTGAAATTGAAACCGTTCCATATACAAATAGTCAATATCTACGCAGTCAATATGTATAGATTTTTTGTCCAGTTAATAGTCGGTCCCAAAAATAGTGTTTGTATTCATGAGTAGAATGTTATTTTATTAAGCACAGACTTCCTTACTCTTAATACTTAAATTAAATAAAACACTGCTAATTCTTTAAAAATTACCGCGGGCGGTTCTCATTGATCTTATTATTAAAAGACGCCGCTTGCCGCTTTCGGCACGTGTCATACCGTTCAAATGTGCAAGTAAACTTCACTCTTACCACTACGTCTTAAGAATTTAATTCATTCTATAATTGCGGGGCGTTATAATATGCAATTCAAGGAAAATGATGCGCTCCTTTGACATAGGCGATTCGATTTTTAAGTTGGAGTTTTAAAAGATAGGTAACTTTAATATGATTTTATTGATTCTATTACAAAGACCTATACCTATTTTATAAGTTAAATTAATAAGTTTAAGTATTACTAAAACCTAGGTATTTAAACAGTTTTTTTTTTTGTTTTTCAGAGACGATCAGTTCGTCTTTGGGTTCGTCGAATCGAAGAGGAGGGTGATTTTAACGATCGACCACGCTCGGCACATCCATATTTAATTAATGCTCAACAAGCTCAAGAAATGGTCAACTCAACACATATGCAGTGGAGCCATTCACGCCCACAAGTGTCTTCGCCCAGCAATTTGACTGCAGCTTGAGGACTGTAAGGAGAGCACTTCATCGCGCTGGGCTACATCACAGAAAACCTGCTAGAAAAATTATTCTAAGCGAAGAAAATAAGATAGCGAGAACCCGGTTCGCTCGAGAGTAGGGACTTCAATTTTTCACGTGCTATATTTGCCGATGAAAAAAGTTTTAAATCTAACCAAATAGGTCGTCGGCATTTATGGCGCTTAGACAATACACGTTTTGAGCCTCGTAATGTGAACCCAAACAATAATTCGGGCAGAATCTGTGCAAATATGTGGGGATGGATGAGTGCCGCTGGACCCGGAGTGCTGGTCGAAATATCCGGGAGGGCTACTGGTCAGTCCTACCTCGAGTAGAGGTGCGTAAAATAGTTAGATAGATAGATAGATACATTCTTTATTGCACACACATACAGGATATATTCTTACTTAGTAGTTAACTTAAAAATAATGTGAGCAAAGGCGGTCTTATCGCTGAAAGCGATTTCTTCCAGACAACCTTAATTTGTCTAAGAAATCTTAATAGATACGGCAGTGTGCCGTCAATCTTAATAATTATAAATTTTATAAAAAAAAAAAAATAATAATAGCTTATACATAATATTACATAGCGAAAACAAATATCCAACATAAATTTAAATGAAGAAAAAAAAAAAAAATAAATCACACGATAATAAAATAATTTCGATATAAAGTCTACAGTTCAATACAAACTATTATTGTGCGGATTGTGTCACTGACAAAAGATGTAGATGTAGGCTATTTTTAAAAGTGGCTAATGACTTTGAGTGGCGGATATCCGCTGGCAGACCATTCCACAACTGAGCAGATTTCACAGTAAATGACTTTCTATAATATCCCGACCCTGTGTATAGAAGCTGAAGTACATTATCTGACTTGGATCGCAGTTCACACAAATGGTCAGTCCCAAGAAATCGGAAACGCTCCTTGAGGTAAAGCGGGGTGCGAGGGTCGTTGAGGATCTTATAAAGGAAAACGAGTATGTGTTCGTGGCGCCGTAATTTTATCGGGAGCCATTTCAACTGTTGCCTGAATTCTGATACATGGTCAAACTTACGCAGTCCGTAAATGAATCTTACACAGACGTTCTGCAGACGTTGAAGTTTGGCAAGTAGGTCTTCGTTTAAGTCTATAAGGCAGACGTCTGCATAGTCTAGAATCGGCAGAAGTAGAGCTTGCGCAAGTTCGACCTTAGTCCTGAATGGAAGCAAGTTTTTCCATCTCCTGAGAGACCCGAGGGCTGCAAAAACCTTTTTACTGATCGATTCTACATGAGGAGCCCATGAGAAAGTACAGTCAAACATAACACCAAGATTTTTCACTACTTTTTCATATGCTAGTGCGGATCCGTTGTAAGCGATATATGGTAGTTGCATATTGTTAACAGTGGCAATCTGTCTAGAACCTCCTATAACAATTACTTGTGACTTGTTGGGATTGACCATTAAGCCGTGTTTTTGACTCCACTCATGAACAGTCGCAAGATCATCGTTGATGCGAGTAACTAACTCATCAAATTTCTCAACAGGCGCATGTGAATAAACCTGCAAGTCGTCCGCATATAAATGATAGTGACAGGAAAGTAGTGGAGTAAGAAAGTTAATAAAAATGGAAAAAAGAAGAGGGGACAGAACACCACCCTGCGGTACACCAGCAAGAACCTGACGAGGATACGACAGCTTCCCATCCATGCTGATACGTTGGAAACGCCCGACAAGATAATTCCGAAACCAATCCATCACCGTATCTGACCCCAAGATACATTTCAACATGGCCAGAAGGACGTCAAAATCAACAGTATTAAAAGCGTTGCTAAAATCAAGTAAAACCAGGGCTGTGACTTGTTGATTTGCCATTCCCAGCCGAATGTCATCGGACACCTTAGTCAATGCAGTTACCGTGCTATGCCCCGGGCGGAACCCTGATTGATAGGGACTAAGCAATTTATTTCGATTGAGAAAAAGACTTACTTGACGGTGTATCAATCGCTCAAGAACTTTGGAGATAAAAGGTAGGATCGAAATTGGTCGGAAATGTGAGGGTAGAGATGGGTTTGATATTTTAGGAATGGGTATTATTGTTGCTTGTCTCCAGCATTGTGGATAGCTTCCAGTTTTGATTGAGAAGTTGAATATGTGAGAAAGGATTGGGATTAGAATTTTTGACCCTAAAAGAATCATTTTGCGGCTTATTCCATCAAGGCCTTCAGCGTTAGATTTAATAGAGTTAATGCTATCCTTTATATCGTTATCTGTAACCTGAAGGAAGGAAAACGCAGGACTTTGGGAAGTGGTATTTTGAAAAAGGGACTGTAAGGAAGCTTGTTTAATATTGGGATGGATGGGAGAAGACGTGGAGAAATGGGTACTCAACGACTCAGGGTCTATTCCTTTAGGGACAATTGCTCTATTTCTGCCAATGCCAAGGGAGTTAAGAAAAGACCAGGTCTTTGCAGGGCTGCCGCTAGAGACAGATGCATGTATGTAGCGACGTTGGGCATCCCTGCACAACCTGTTGCAACGGTTACGAAGCTCCTTGTACCGGCTACCATTTTCCTCACTTGGGTCCTTCCTATAACGCACTTTAGCAGAGTTACGCCTAAGCATCGTGACTTTGATGTCTTCGGTTAACCACGGAGCAGGTAAATGCTTAAGCCTTACTGGTCGTAATGGTGCATGCACGTCATAAACACTAATTAGAGCAGTGTTAAAAATCTCCAGTTTCACATCAATATTGTCAGCCTCATATAATGCTTCCCAATTGATACTTGCGAGGTCTGAAAGTAAAGCTTCTTCATCGACATGGTTGAAATTGCGTTTCATAACCACTTTCCGCTTAGGTCTGGGTGTTCGTATTTTATATGATAGGAAAATAAGGTTATGATATGAGAAGGCTTCGGCTGGGAGTTGACCATGGGTACTAACATGATCAGTAGATGAGACAATGACAAGATCTAGCAAGGACGGTCGGCAGCCAGGAAAAAAGTGAGTCGCATCAGTTGAGAGCACATGTAGGCCTACGGAATTAACAATTGAAGTCAGTCGTGAAGCCCTACTGTCTTGCCTGAGCAAACAGGTATTAAAATCACCCATTATAATAGTGTGATCTGCAATAGGTACTAGTGCTTCAAGCAGTGTTTCAAATTTGGCAAAGTAATTTATATTTTGGTTGGGGCTATACAGTACTCCCAGAAGGATTCTTAAATGTCCCATAAGGACCTCAATAAATAGATGCTCAGAAGATTCAGAGTAAGGAGATGATGATTTATCGACAATGTTAAAAGAAAAATGGCTTCTAAGATAAATTGCCACCCCACCACCACCCTTGCCAGTCCTGTCATTTCGGATAAGATAAAAACCGGGAAGGGAGTAGGATGTAGATGGGAGACATGGTTTTAGGAACGTCTCCGATACGAGAATAGCGTGAATATTAGAGTTGTTGGAAAAAGTTGTCAACAAGTCAGAATAATGTGCAGGTATACTTTGGGCGTTTATATGAACCACGTTGAAATTTTTAGCGAAAGGAGACAAATTCGATACTAAAAGAGAATCTAGTGGTTCCGATATACTGTGAAAGCTGCAGTCAGATAAGGATGATGCCGAATGAAAGTTGTGCTCATCGTCACCGGAATCATCATTGCTGTCACTATTTACATGTAACATCATATAATATTATCGTAAATAAAATATCACATATAATATAAACTCTTAAAGCGAAATGAATTAAAATATCCTTATAATAAAAAATAAAAAACAAAAGAATAAAAAAAAATATAGAACAATATATATACACTACATATAAACGCCGGCAGTGCACGGATGTTAACCAAACAATTACATAAGTATAATACTAATTTTATTTATATATTTTTATTTAAACACAAGCAATCCCACAAATCTAGCGAACAGTATTATCAGGCATAATATTAAAATAGAAAAAAAAAAAAAAAAAAAAAAAGAAAACCATTGGCAGTATGTACCAACAGTCTTTGTCTCCAGTAAAAAAAAAAAACTGACATCTCTCAAATGTATCTCTGTGACGGTAGCTTAAAATAAGGAATATTTTAACTGTAGGTAACCAAATAAACTAAGCCAAGGAAGTAAACCAACGAAACAATCTGTGAAACCTGCCTAGCTTGAGACCAAGCTAAATCGGTGGTTATGAGTAAAATAATAATAAAATCCTGTACATAACATTACATACTTCTGCATATTATAAAATAATTATTACGTGAATCGAGGTGATTGCAAAGTAATCTAATTACAAAAACTTGTGAATTAATCAATAGTTCACTGAAGTGTAAAGAATGATATACCTACTTCAACTGGATTAGATGAAGTATATCAATCATTTAGTTAATTTAGTTCTTCTTGTTCACATGGCTCAGTACTTCAGTGGTCCATTTGAGTCACCTTATCGCTTAGTTCATTTACGTCACTTCATTTGTATAGTTCAATCAGTCCATCTGTATCGTAGTTCTTTTAAGTAGGTATGAGACGTTATGTCAATTTGACTGCATAACTAAACACATGTATGATACATATTCCTTCAACTAATTATTCAAGTAAAAACTAAACATAATGTTTGCGCTATAAGACATGAAATTGTATGCAGGTAGACTCCGACCGGCCGGTGATTCTAGTTCCTGTATTCCACAAACAAATCACAGCTGAACCATTACTTTTAACCAATAGAATTGCATAGATTGTTAGATGACGTGATATTCTAGCGTTCGGATTGGATAAGCGGCATAGTTCGGTTCATTTTGTTAGTGGAATTGACCCACAGGATGCCAAGCCAATCAACTGTCTCGCTCTCGCACGCTATGTTTGTAATCTATCCATTCGCTTTACTCTCCTTCAGTGAAAGAAGTGTTTTATGAACTAATGAAGTAAATGAAATTATTTATACCAACTCTGTATTTTTTTAATAATATGTGTTAATGCATGCACTGCTGGTGTCCTAATAATAAATAAATAAATGAACTACTGAACTAGTTGGGACCAGAATCAATGAGTGAAGGAGATATAATTGCGAAGTGGAGTGCAATTGAAGCATTCATTCACGAACAACTCGACTCTAACCTCGAGCTTCTCCAGGAGACATGGTCCCTACTGTGCGTGTGGTGTATCCGGGGACAGAAGTTCCGGAATTTATATTTATTCATGATAACTGCCCTATTCATACCGCGCGTGTGGTGCAAGGGCGGCTTGAAGCTCAGCCTGACATTCGAACGGTGCGATGGCCCTCCCGATCTCCAGTTCTAAACCCTATTGAAAATCTTTGGGGATTGATGGTTCAGCGGTGGGACACACAAAATTAAAGGTCCAGAGATAATTTAATTGCACATTGCAACCGAGTTTGGGATTCACTCCGAGGCTCAGACTTGTGTGAAGTCCTTGTGCGCTCGATGCGAGCTAGGTGCGACGCTGTCATAGCTACCAATGGGGCATTGACGATTATTAAATTAAAAATAAATATGTATTTTCTAATGCAAATAAAATTTTTTAGCTTATTCAATGTTGACGTCTTAACTATTCTGCCACCGACACTAGCCACCCCAATCGAAAATTTAAACAGCATTTGTCACTTTTCAACTTTTTTTTACTTTGTCAAGCCAAAGTAGACCAAAATACACTATTCATAATGCGGGTTCGAGTCCCGGCCGAGTCAAACATTTGTTTGCATTTTTTCTAATATATTAATTTATCTTGTATTTTAAATAAGATTTAAAGCCAACAAACACAAAAATATTAATATGATTATGTAAAACAACAATTAATGACGTATTTCAGTGGACACGCGTTGTATCTACTTTAAAAAGGTTTTAATTTAGTAAAAAGTTCTGCTCAACATTAATATTAGTTTAATTACTATAAAGACTATACAAACCGCGTTTTATCGCCAAAAGTATTCTAACTGATGTTGAAGTCCATTGTATTTTGTTTTGATTGGCCCAGAAGCATAATGACGTTTAAAATTATTTCATATTTTAGTAAATAATTCTATTTGTAAAAAGATAAATATGAATATTAATTTTATTTTGTTATTTTAACAATGCCGAAGGGTCGCCTTCAAGTTTAATGCTTATGTATTAATGTGACAAAATATTGAACTGTGATATATCATTTCTAAATTTTAAAATATCAATCTTTTATTGATTATGTAATGTATTTTTTTTACGCAACAAAAACAAACCGACTTCAAAACTATACCTATGCAAACTTAAACTGTAAAGTCTTAAATAATGTTTTAATTACTTCAAATATACATATATTTATATGTATAATAATTTATTTTGAAATTGGGGCCAGCAATGAATGCCAGTCCTTTGTGGGAGAAGGGCGATAGTTTAGTCGGTATATATTTTTGTTGCGAAAAAATTTTATTTATTATTTTTTTGAATTGATTAAAATTTATATGGGACCTTCTCGGGTGTACTTTATAAACAAAAATAAATCAAAACCGATCTACAATTGACGGACTAATCGAGTATCAAATGTGCATGAAATGTAAAAACAGCTTTTTTTTTTTTTTCAGTTTTTCTTGAAAACTTTTAAATCAATTTCGATAATTTTTCATGGGAGCCCCTCTAGAAGATACTCTACGAATCAAAAAAGTATCCTCAAACTCGGTTCATAAACGACGAATTTATGCGCGAACTAACTTAAAAATAAACATAAGTATATGGTTGAATTGAGAAACCTCATTTTTTGAAGTCGGTTAAAAGTTTTGTAAATCGGTCAATTTATTAGTTACATATTTAATATTAACATTTAACTATATTTTCTGATAGTAATGTAATCAATAAATAATATATGCAATATCATAAAAAATGTTTGTAAGGAAAAGTTGAGCACAAGCGATCCCAAATAGGTCGAAGTGCGATGGCTTCTGCTTGGGAGCCACTCCACACCCTTAAGATAAAATAAGGAATAGGCGACGAATCTTCCTCCATTTTCGATCTAGACACTGCTGTGTGGTCAAATTAAAGTCTGGGCATTGTTAAGATACCCAGTCATTTAACGATACAGTTTAGGGTACTAATCATAATTCTAGGCAGACGATGAAACCAACCATTTATTTCATGTTTGTTTCCATATTTTTAATCATGCTATTCTCCATTCTTTCTTGTTTAATCGTTTAAATTATCTAATTGAATATTTACGGCCATGCATTGCTGCTGTATTTGATGTTCTTAAATAATGCTTCTCTAGTGTAAGAATATTAAGATTAATTATACTCGTATCAAAGACGTTAATGTTTGCAGAATTATTAATATACATTTTAAGACTCACTTTCTTTTGTTTTTAATATTTTCCTTATTGTTTCTATTATATTAATTCACATATAAGTCATTAGCAGTAAATATATAATAGCAATAAAAGTCAAAGCTAAACAAAAACAAAATAGTTATTGGTATTTAGCAAAAACTATTTTTACTTGTGGAATATCTGCTGGAACTAAAATGTTTTACTTAACCGTAACATCAACAAGTAAATGTAGAAAACTCACATGTTTATAATGCATTTAAAAACGGAGTTATCCTGTTTATCCTTAACTTTTTAATTACATATATTCATCGAGAAGACAATAAGGCCAGTCATTAGAGAAACCCGAAAGAAATTACTAACTCGCTAAAATGTTGAGGGGTCATTAAGGAAGGTGAAATACCTTACCGTATGATTTTGTAGCGCTCTGGGGTGTACGGAAAGGGTTGAAAAGGGGTGAAAAGTGTTTTTTGTTAATAACATTGTCAAAAAAAATTGTAACACGCTGCAAACTTAGAATTAGGTTGTTCTCATTATTTTGTAACGTGTATTAATTTTGCAACGTTCGCAACATACGGAACATTGTTTATAATTAAAAAACAATGATATTTGTTAATAACAAGGGTATAAAAAATAGTAGCTCGCTGTAAATTTGTAATTACCTCGTGTACAGCATTTTATAGCAACTATCAAATTTGCAGTGTTTTGTAACAAACTGAACATTGCTTAATACTATATAAACAATTATTTCAGTTAGTAACAATGGTCAAAGAGTCAGTTAAGAGTTGCAATCTAGAGAAAATGTTGTCAAAACACTTGTGGCGGCATATCAAAGCGCCGCAAACAAAAACATGGTCGGTGTCTTTTGTAACGTCGCCATAGAACGCCGCGTCCCCGTTTAACCAAATACCGTTTCCATAGAGATATTTTTTTTAATATCGCTCGCTTATTGCTATCTCGCTCGCTTATTGCTATCTCGCTCGCTTAGCGCTATCTCACTTGCATGTTTCCGCGCGAGCACAATAGTTGAATGAACGAAAGGCGTAGCTTGTAGCCGTAGCATCGTGCAGTGTGCAAGCGACTAACGCTCTAGAGGTGGTAAGGCGCCAGTGTCCCCGATAGTACATCCTAGTTGAAAAAATGGCGCCGAAAGTGTTTATACAGTGCCTTTTTTAGGCGTCTCAAAATAGTCTTCGGCTAAATCAGCCTTAAGGATTCTACGTAACGGGTCGCGGCTTCAATTCCCGCACAGAACCGATATTTTTTTATTTATTTCAACAAAAGCTTACAACTATCATTACAGGCCTGACCTAATGCGACAGTTGCACTCACCTAAATTAATTATTCTTAAAACAAATCCCATTCATAACATATAACAAACAACGCCATTATTGTGAACTCCCTCAATGAACATGAAAATAAATGAAAATAAATTAAGCTTGCGAAGTGCTCGTGTGAACGTCGCCTCGCTCAAAAGTCGCGTGCGAACGTGCGGCACCGCCAGCAGTGCTTGGCGGCCGCCGCCGGCGCTCTACGAATTTATCCGGAACGTTTAGTTTTATCTTTTCTAGTAAATAAGCATTATCCATTCTACCTCTGAGTAATTTCCATATATATGACACTATAGCGAGTTCCCTCCTCAGCCTCAGCTCATTATATCCCACCATTCCTAATATAAACAGCGTCGGATACTTCAGCGGATAAAAAGGAATAGACCCGTACAGTCTCATATACAAATATCTGATAAATTTGTTCTGCACTCGCTCCAGCATGAGTTTATGTTTTGTATCACTTGGTGCCCAAATAACTGCATTACATTCCAAGTGGCTTCATACTAATGCATTATATAGTGATATAATCGTTCCCATGCTTGTAAAGCCCAGAGCGTTGCGCAGAAATTTTGTAAGACCTACTAAAAATTGGTTCCGGTCTGGGTGTTTGTGCATGTGAGATTTCTGTTTGTGACTGCACCCACGACACAGGATAAAATTGTAACGTGTTATTTTTTACTTATGCTTTCAGCACAATTTAATCAACAAAATACTTTTAATTTCATTATTAATTTACAAATTTAATTCTTGCTTACATATTCTATTTTTTTTTTTAATTAAAGTTTAACGGCCTTGGTTTACATATTCTATTAGGATTGTGTGACAGATATTTATTTATTTTTTTGTTAACCTTTTAAGTGGAAGTAAGAGTGAAGGGATCGGAACCTGTACAGCCTCAGCATAAGTGCAATTTTTTTGTCTTAATTTATATTTCATAAATTTTACTTATAACAAGATGGACATAGGGACAAAACATTTAGTTTCTGTATTCATTTAATCAGCATACAGATGGTGTTGAGTCTGTGATGGGAGTTTTAGTTGGGGTTGTAATTTAAAACTTAAATTTCAATATACATAGTGTAACAACAGTGGAGCGAAGTCTTTAAAAAAAATTGATTGAACATACAACCATGAAAACAATTACTCTGGGTAGTTCAGTTCAGTCATTTCACTCAGCCGCAAAATGTATATTTTTCATAAACTATTTTGCAAAAGATGTCATTGCATCAGTGTGGTTAACTAACACCTAATCGCTGTAAGAATAGCCTTGTGCCCCTCGTGTGAGATGACTCATCTACGAGCTAGCAGTCTAAATAATGATGCTATGTAAGATCCTTAATCTCGCGATTTGAAGACCAATGTAGAGACCACAACAACACCGACACACGATGGGTGGTGACGGGTCATCGCGAAACGTCCCCATCTGTGGCTTTGCCAGATTTAATACAGATTTCGCTGTTGTCGCTTCTGTCTCAAAATACCGCCTAGGAGTCACATTTCACCATATTTAAATGAGGCTTCTATACTCAATATGAGCTCTAGGAGACATTTGCACCTTGCTTGTCTGGTGTTTGATGTCTTAAAATTTGGGAAGCCGACATATCTCTTTTGCAAACTTAAAACATCTTCTTTTCATAACAGATATGGTACCAGAGCCTGTAGATGTCTTTTAGAAAACTCACCTCATAAAAGTATAGCTTTTACTGGCAGTTTCCGCTACCTAGCTACCAAATGCTGGAACAATTTACCTCCACCCTTGAGACAACTGACTTCGAGAACTTTGTTTAAGAAGCATATAAAATTGTATCTTTTAAACAAACAGCATTTGGGTATTCCAAGGAGATACTTGGTGACGGATTTTGCCATTTGAACATAAGAGGCGAGAAGATTTAATGAATTAAATATATAGTTATAATCACCAAATCATTCCAAACAACATTATATATTTTTATTACTTTTTCTTTTAATCTTACTTACTTATGTACTATGACAATGTTAATTGTTTATTTATGTTAGTATATTTATATCCACACACTTATATAATATATACATCCTTATATAAATTCATGTACCTATTTTCTTTTACATTCTTTAATTTTGTGCGCATGAAACCCTCAGGTTGTAGCAGAATACCAGTGCTTTGCTCACATCCGTATGTGGGCAATCCAGTCACTGAGCTACGACCTATTTACACTTCTGCAGTACACACAACTTAGTTTATAGTTTGCATTTATTTAGTTATTGTTAAGTTTTAGCTTAGTCTAATTTAAGTTTGTCCGTGTAACTATGTTTGTGTGTGATGAAGATATGTAAATAAAGAGTTTATCTATCTATCTATCTATTTCCCGTCTCTCCTATCTATGTCGAACCACGTATAATCCAATCAATACAATATAAAGAAACAAACCAGTTGAAATAACTGTACAATTATTTTTTCTAATAAAAACTAATAAATCTTAGGTATTTTTATTGCTGTACCAACTAATAGACGACAATGTTCGTAACAGGCGCTAAGAGCCGCTACCAACTGTCCAAGATGGAATGCAACTATTCAGAGACATTTAACAAGTGATCATGTGAATCGATTCAGCCATTTGTTAGTTATGCCATTAACTAACATATCTTTGCATAAATGCGAATAAGTTGCTTATGGACTTGAAAACATTTTATATAACACCTTTGCTTGCAATGCTGATGTAATTGCACCGGTTTTAAATACATATGTAAAGCGGGTGTTACCAAAGCAAATAGTTAAGTTATAGTCCATAGAAATTCTATAACAGTTGGCAATTTGCCATTTCGCACGCTGTTGCTATTTAAATTTCGAACTAATCGCCGCGCGGCGCCAGTCTGTAGTAAAATGGCGGAAAAGCAACGGTGGTGCCTTCACAGATTGAGTTTATTTAATCTTTTTTTTCTTGTTTCCTCGCAAATGTGTTAAAAACATCGTACGATATACGTGCGTATTGGTTATGTTATCATTACGCACTAATATCGTAATGTACTATTATCAGTCTGTTGGTTATACGACTCTTCTGTTAGGTCATAACAACGGAGCGAGAAGATCATAAGCATCAATGTACGTCAAACAATGGACAAGTTTGTAGACCCCAGGAGAGTCCAAGCGCCAGTTTCAAATGTAAAATTAAGTTTTCTGGTGTTGTAACCAGTTTTATACTTACGAATTTTTATATATCATGAAATTTCCCTAAATTCAGAATCGGTTCGTTTTGACAACTGTCATCTCTATAATTTTTCTGTCAAAATGTAGCTTTGACATGTTTACTATAACTATTAATACCTAGTTGTTAACGGGTTTCTTTGATTGTGAAGACTAGTAAATATGTATTTGATTCTAAAACTATCTATTTGAATGAGCATAGATAATAAAGAATAGATTGTCAACTCCTTGTATGAACTGATTTAGAAAGTGACAGTAGATACTTGTATCCATGGAAATGGTTGAACAATTAATAATATTGGTTTAGGAAATAATCTTATTCACTTTTAATAATATTGAAAATGCAATATTTTGTATTACTGATGATAAGTTTCAATCACTTAGCACTTAGATCATATATTAAGCCTCTCGATAAATGGCGCTACACAATACTAACAAATTAACTAAGCCAGTCATAGTCGTAAAGTCAAACTAAGGAGTGACAACAATAATAATAAGTTTTTTTTATCGTAATTCAAAAACTTTACAGACTCTACCTTTATATTATAGTATAGGTAAAGTGATATTAATTTTATTTACTTTAAGAGGGTTAAAATAAAAATACAACATTACTGTAAAATTGTTTATTATTCAAACACTTACCTTATTCAAGGATTCAAAAGCTAATTTTGTGCTTTTGTCTTGCAGATAAAATTGGATAAAGATACGGAAACCCATAGTAAGTTTAGTCTTCATGATTGTAAGAAGTGCCATTTGAAACAGCAGTTTTCATGTTTTGACAAATTATCTAGATTGAATTGTGAACTTTTGCAGAAAATATTTTCCTTGTTCGCTGTTCACATTGTTGTTTGGGACAATAACAAGCTACAAACTCGCTTCTATCACCACTTATTAATAAGATAATAGATTTATTAAAAGGAGAACGGCAAGCTTGTATCACGTACTGCAATGAAACATATGTCGAAGTAATGATAATTTTCTGGAAAGCCACTAACAGAAAAAGATAATAATTATTTGTTGTCATTCAATAGTTATGTTTTGAATACAAAAAGTGAGGTTATGTTTATAGATTTTTGTTCTTTGTAACTGATTATTTTTAAGCGTTATATATCTTTTTCAAAGCATCTTACTAAGAATGAATATGAGTTACATAATACGTAGCAAACAGCAACAAAAATATTAGACATTGGAATATGTAGATAATGCATCAAAATTATATTAGTTACTGTTCTGCATATCTAACTTGTCAATAATAATAACATATAATGATGTACTTAAAATCGGAGAGAGATAATTCTTCGATATCAGTTAAAGTTTGTTTAAAGCAAAGTTTTTTGCATTAGAAAAACACTGAGCTACCATTTGCATTACATAAATCTAAAGATTTAAAATATATAATAAAATTTACAAAAAATTGATTTCATTTAATCAATTAATACATTATTCTTCTATGTAGTACTGACAATCGTGTTGCGTTTTGTTTTCGTAATGTGTTTTGTTTCCGGTTTTGCGGTACTGATTTAATTTGTATTATTTGATTTAAGACAAGTTGAAATTGTAATCTGATAAATTCAAAATAGTGTCTTTTAAAGGTAAAAGACATTTTTAACATTCTCACATTAAATGTAACATTTTTTTATATAGAAAGTATATCTATAAACGTACAAATAACAAAGTTATTTTAAAATTTGTTTGTACGCTCATACAAATTTGACGAGTTTACTGAGTTATGACGTCACGATTGCAGTGTTTTTAGTATGGAGCGTTTTTGAGCGACCCGCGACAGCGCCGCAAACATGTCGATGTATCTTCAAAAATAATAGGTGCCGGTGTATTGTTGGTTCTACAATATTTCTCACTTAAAAATGTAAAAGATATTGCATAAACATGGCCCTGGTACATGACAGAAAGCAGCCTGTACATGAACTGCCGTTCTCCTTTAAGACATTAATTTTTGTCTTTCTATTTATTATAATATTAGGATATATTATACCCAATTATGTCAGGGAATAGTTACTCCAAACAGATTTATGGCGTAGCTTTTCGACATTCACAAGTGCTTGTAACAGCCCAGACTGAATAAATGATTTTGAATTTGAATTTAACTTGGGATAAACACAGGAAATAGGGTAGACGACTACAAATGATTATGGCCGTTTTTGTACTATAATTATCTGATTTGAGCAATTTATATCTTCATGAGAGTATGTCAATATAGAAATTTCAGTTTAATTATTAATTTATATTGTTTTTAGATTTCTAAAAAATGAGCAATTATTATTTACGTACATAATTCTAATGAACCGAACACATTTCTAGCATTCTCACATTAAATGTAACATTTTTTTATATAGAAAGTATATCTATAAACGTACAAATAACAAAGTTATTTTAAAATTTGTTTGTCGTCTACCCAATTGGGAGAAGGAACAACATACTCACCGACAACAGTCAGTCATTTCGCCCCACCCAAGTTCCCCAATGAAAGCCAAAATGTCCGACACTGTGTCAAGATTTATTAACAAAATCCATCATACACAGCAGTCGAGGACTTGGGAAATAAACTTAAGCTAGTTCACTTGTCGTCGTCTTTGAAGACCATGGTGCTGTGGCACTTGCCGCAGTAGTGGCGGTCCTCCATGACGGCCATGAACACGCCGGCGCCGCACTGCTCGCCCGTGCACTCGCGCCGCAGCCGGTGGATCTTGCCGTTCTCGTCCACCTGGACAGCCAAAATTCTAATTAATAACCAGCAGTGATGGCAATAACGACTGTTTTGTTATCAATCAATTAATCAAAATAATCTTTATTCAACATAGACCTTTACAGGCACTTATTGTCATCAAAACAAACAAAAAAAAAGCTTAAAAAAAAGAACACCTTGTCTATACATACGAATAAGGAAAAAATAATATTGACTCTACACCTGTTCGGCAATTGGGAGAGCCTTCTCAAGAACAGGCAAGAAACTCTGAAGGTCTATTTTTTATCTCCTCTTTTCAATGTAAGTAAATAATTATAATATAAAAATACAATATAAGATACAATCATACCTAATACGATTACAGTCGTATGTTTACTACATTAGGGGAATATAATTCATTATATGTTATTGAAATAACCACCATTACTAATAACTAGCATTCAGCTATTCACTAGAGTGGATTACAGTAAATAGCCATCCCTATTAGCATAGTAATAGGGACTGTGAATGAAAATTAGATCTTTATTTTGTTGGCAACACACATCATGAATATATGTGTAATAGGTGTGTGTAAAAAATTATAACTTGAAATGTTAATTTATGCCCATGCAAAGCCAAGGCAGGCTGCTAAGATTACTGTGGTATCAAAACTACTTCAAATTCACCTTATAGAACCTAAGCACAGCAAGCTTGACCTTCTTCTTCTTGTGCTTGATCTTCTTGGGGGTGGAATAATTCTTCTTCTTGCGTTTCTTGGCACCACCGCGCAACCTCAGCACCAGATGGAGTGTGGACTCCTTCTGTATGTTGTAGTCTGCAAGGGTGCGGCCATCTTCCAACTGCTTGCCAGCGAAGATCAACCTAGATATATTTTAACAAAATATATTTATCTACAATAAGTTGCAACCTTCTTACCCTCCTTTACTACTTCTACGGCCCTCCTTTTATTCAAATTAACCTTTTACAGGATCTAGACTATCCCTGTACCAAATTTCATTTTATCAGTGCAGTAGTATAGTCACTTCTGAACAAATTCTGTGTATTCAAACAATTTAAAATCACATCCTCTTTAATATAAAAAATGTCTTGTAAAATAAAATAACACAGATTTAAGACATATTAAATTATAAATATATTTAAAGAAAATGTTAGTTTCTGCTGCAACAATATCTTGAGTTCAAACCGTATAGTGGGTTTAAAACCTTAAAAAGGTCTCTTAATAGGAGATCCTGTTATGGACATCATGATACACAACTTAACTAAAATTGACTTCTTAACCAGCACATGTGCCCTCAATCTTACAATGGATTCTTTAAAAGAGATAATATAAGATACACAAAGTTGAAAAGTCAAAGGAGGCTCGTACGATTCATAATTCTCTTGAACTACCTATTTTTGAATTAGGACTTACTGTAAAGTGGAAAGGAGTAATAATTTGAATGACTTAAACAAAAACGCTTAAGTACTTCAAGAATATGATTCGTTAATCTATATTGTGTTGGTTCTTACCTCTGCTGGTCTGGCGGGATTCCCTCCTTATCTTGGATTTTGGCTTTCACATTTTCGATAGTGTCAGAGGGCTCGACCTCAAGGGTGATGGTCTTACCCGTTAGGGTCTTAACAAAAATCTGCATTTTGGTGCACCTACCTACAAAAATAAGAATATTAAATATATATAATGTATTAGAAACAACTATTGGAATGTGGATAGTACTATGATATCATAACT